>WNWK01020632.1:0-35476 GCA_009830355.1 Cherax destructor | reverse complement strand
TAATTGTTAGAGTTTGGAGCATCACAAAAACCGGGGTCCACTGTACAAACATTTAAATAAACAAATAAAATAACATTTTTCTTACCTTTATTGAAGATTGTTGATGGCATCTGGAAGATAGGGAGGAGTGAGGAAGGGAGGGCTTAGTGTTTGAAGGGTAATCCACCTCCATAAGGACTTCAGATAACAAGTCCCTCTTAGGGTTACTTCCTTCTTTTCTTTTAATGCCACTAGGACCAGCTTGAGAGTCACTGGACCCCTGTCTCGAAAAATATCTGTCAAGAGTCCTCTGTTTCTGGCGCCTCAGGGTGATATTTTTCAGACATGTTGCAGATATGGCTTGTTTCAGCTTGCTCAAGGTGATATTTTTCAGCAAATGCCTACACCTTATTCCACATTGCACAAATTTCCTTAATCTCTGAAGAAGACACCTCATCCACTCCCTCTTCCTCCTCCTGTGAAGCAAGTTCCTCAACTGTGGTCTGATGCTGTTCCAGTTGAAGCTCTTCCAGCTCTTCAGTGGTTAGCTCTTCATTGTGGTCATCCACCAACTCTTCCACATCCTCACCACTCACCTCCAACCCCAGGGACTTGCCCAATGCCACAATACCTTCCACAACAGGCAGAGGATCGTCAGGGTCAGCCTCAAACCCTTCCAAATCCCTCTCTTGGACACAACCGGCCACAATTGTCTCAAGCAGAGTTCAAAGTCCTGAAGTCACTCCTCCCAAGCCTTACCTATAAGGCCTATGGAGTTGTAGATATTGAAGTGATTCCTCCCAGAACTCTCTTAGGGTCAACTCAGTGTCTGAGGTCACTTCAAGCACTTTTCAAACACTGCTTTTGTGTAGAGTTTTTGAAGTTAGAAAAGACCTGCTGGTCCATGGGCTGGAGGAAAGGAGTGGTGTTAGGAGGCAAGAACTTCACTGTGATGAAACTGAAGTCCTTACACAGCAGGTCTACCAAGTTTGGAGGATGTGCAGGAGCATTGTCCAGTAACAGGAGGCACTTGAGTGGCAATTTATTTTCCAGGAGGTATTTTTTTCACACTGGGGCCAAACTCTTCATGGACCCACTCTTTGAAAATTTGCCTTGTGACCCATGCCTTATGATTAGCTTTCACACAACACACAATCCATTCTTGACGACAGTGTTTCTTGAACACTGGGATTTTCTGAGTGATACACCAGTAAAGGCTTCACTTTAAAATCCCCACTAGCATTAGAACAAAAGAAGAGAGTTAGCCTGTCTTTCATAGGCTGTGTTCTGGCAGTGCCTTTTCCTCCTGAGTAATGTAGGTCCTGTTTGGCATTTTATTCCAAAACAGGCCTGTTTCATCACAATTGAACACTTGTTTGGGTTTCAAATTTTCAGTCTATATGTACTCCTGAAATTCAGTTATGAATTTTAAGCTGCACGTTTGTCTGAACTGGCAGCCTCACCATGCCTTACCACATTTTGTATGCCACTACGCTTCTTAACCCTTTCAGGGTCAAAATTTTCAAAAAAAAAAATAATTCCTATTTTTTTCTTATGAAATGGTAGAGATTTTTTTCTGAATGTAATAAAATAAAAAGTATGAAATTTGATTGAAAATTGACAAAATTATGCTCGCGAATTTTGATGTGTCAGCGATATTTACACATCGGCGATTTTGCCGACATTGACTCCATTTTAGGCCAATTACATTATTCCAGTCGACCAAATTCTTAGCTATTTCACTAGTATTACTTCTATTCTATCGATTGAGCACAAGAAATTGCCCAGTCAACTGTTTCAACTCCAAAATAAAGTGATTGGAAATTGGTAATTTAGCCAATTTAACTCAAAGTTCAAAATATTCCAATTTCAAAATAGGGTGCAGAATAAACAATGCAGCCATTCCTGGCACTAAACTAACATTTCCTCTGTTCATTAGTTACGTTTTCAGTCTTTACAAATGAATTCCATTCTTATTTTTTTTTTTCACATAATGAATTTTTATTCAAACCAAAAAATGGAAGATTTACTGTTATGCAATATTGTACGGGTTGTACGGTTCGTATTTCTAACGGCTTTACCATAGCTGTTCACATGACCACCATGTGATCTTGTGTTAGCCAACCATAGGCCTCCCCTTTTGAACGCAAGGAATGCCCGCTCACCAGTGAGTCAGTTCTACTCGGATAGGCATAGGAGGCGGACATAGGCATAGGCTCTCAGCTCCCATATATCTAACGCCTCATTAAACGCTACCAACAACCAAGCTCATCTTTAATTATATTACCAAATCTATGCAAAGAACCCCCACAACACAAATGGTGACAGCGGGTGGGCGTAGATTTTGTGTAATCTGAGCAGATTTGACAAGAGGAAGAACCGGTGTTTGAGTGCCTCCAGCATCTCCCAGACCAGCGTCACACCAACCGTTACCTAACTTTCCCTCATCCGGTGACGTCATCCAAGACTCTTCTGAAGCAGTCTCCAGTCTTCTGGCTTCTAATTGCAAGTAAACCTCCGAAGAGTTGATCTGGGTTTTGCAATTAAGCCACCAAGTAAGCCAGTTTTATGGGATAGAGCCTAAGCCAGCCTACAGTCATCCAGTGTCTCCTGCCATCCATCCAATTCTTCACTGCTGTGTGCAAGTAACAGCATTCAGGTCCACCAGTCCAGAGAGCTAAGCCAGCCTCTTCCGGAAAGCCAGACATACAAGTAAGCCAGTCGTTTCTTCAGCAAAGCTGTTTCCTTGAAGTATTGTCTCCAATCGCTCTGTGCTACAAGTTGGACGCTTGTCAGAGTGATATTCACCATTCCGTGGCTTATTGTACAAAAAGCCACCTGGGTTAGAGGGTTCCAAGGCCGTGAGAATTAGTGTACTGGCCAAACGCCGTGACGTCATCTCAGCGCTCAGCGGGGTGTCCCAGGGAGTCGAGCAGCGTGACTTCATCCCATGCTCGCCGCTCACTCTGGAGTGTAAACAAACCACCCCCTCAGCTCTACCAGCCAATATTTTGTGGTATTTTCTACCCTACCTTGGGTACCAGCAGCATTGTTTCCGGCTCACATAGCAAGTCGAGAGTGTCTTCCTTCATCCCAGAGCGCCAACGTAAAAGCTTGCTGTGTGAGTTCCTCGTGTAAGCGCATTTCTCCAGGATCGTCAGCAGTCATCACAGCCAGCGTCCAGGAAAATATTCTCCCTCTACCTACATTCGCCATTCATTCATCATGAGAGACACTATTCTGTTATAGACATTCGTGTGTGTGAGACATTTAAGCAGTGAATTTTCTTAGTGACATTTAATTAAAGACTTGTGTTTCAGTGTTTTGAAAATTCATTTACATTATCTCTTACAGCTTTTCATGTGTTCCATGTCTCATTTTATATCTATGTTCTTTTGTGTAAATTCGTACACATGCAGTAAGTACTTTGTGTATCAATTTTCTTGTCTTTGTGTGCAGTATACTTTTTTTTTCCAGTTCCTCAGTGCAGTATTTAATTTGTTGTTTATTATTTCTGTGCTGTGTTAAATATTATTTCAATGTTTATGCCCCAGTGTTCCTAGTTGCATATTTCATTTTCCTGTGTGCCATTCAGTGTGTTCCATTAATTTTTGTGCCAGTATCTCACCTGTTTTACCTCTCCACAGAATTGATATATCTGTGTCAAGACATATTTAATTTGCCATACCTGCCAACATATTTATCATTTGATTATCCCTGTGCATAATCCCTTTGATGTTTCTGTGTTCTGCAATCAGTAAGTGTTACCCTTCTGAGTTTTGTATATTGTGAAAATTTTTGTTCCTGTTTTCAATAATTCCTTGAACAAATTCACTCTTAACCTTTCATATTTAAAGTAAAGTAATATTCAATATTCTCTTATTTTCAATAGTTATTTCAATTGAACTAAGAGTTAAAGTGTTCATTCTCCTTGTGCCCAGTGCAACATTTCTTTTTAATTGATGCAGTAAATTGTTTATACAATACCATACATTGATTACACTTTAAAATTATTCTCCAGTAGTGATTACTTGCTCTTGTTAACCCTTTGACTGTCGGAGACCCCTTTCTGAAACTGTCATTCTATGTCGGGAAATATTCGAAAAAAAAAAAATTCTTTTTTCTTACCAAAATGTTAGGATTATTTTGCTGATTGTTTTAAGCCTAAAAAAAATTTTTGCGATCAGTACTTACCGAGATATGGAGGCGTAAAGTTGCCACAATTTTAGCTGCGTATGGCAACATCGGCGAATTCCGCTGACTCGGTAAACTTCTGTTTACTTCCATTCGTAGATTTCTTGTTTTTTTCACTATTTTCTTTTTTTATGTAACTTATGTGGCCTGTGAGACCACAGTAAGGTGCAATGTATATATATACACTCGTTGTTTGCACCACAATAACTTCACAAACAATGGTATGTTTATATTGTTTACAAAACTTGTTTACACAAACAATGACAAAAAATGTTCATTACTATTGTTCTATAATATATATACATATGTACACTCACTGAACACTTTCCTAGAACTCCTGCAGCTTGTGGAACTCCTTGAAACATGGGTATAAGCACAGTGGTACTTTACACTCCTCACACATAAAATAAGTGTCTCTGCGTGTTTGTGGGCGTTTTGTGGAATGTTTACAGACAAAACACCTCTTCTGAGCATTTTTCTTGAGAGTAGTAGCAGGCACTTGTATGGGGTAGTGATCACCAGGCCTCATACGAGAGGGCATGTGTTGATAATTTCGTGGGCGCTGGTCTATTGCAGGTGTTGCTCCTTGGTACTTGAATATTATTTGTCTGATAACTGACAAACAAAATTCACCATATTTGGGTTTGTTGTTGGTCTTCAACTTGTACATGTTATAAGCATTCAGCATGGAAATGTCAAGAAGATGGAAAAAGAGTTTTATGTACCACTTATAACTTTTGCGTATACAATCAGCAAACCCAATCTGCATGTCACATTTGTCCACTAAGCGCATATTGAGGTTGTAGTCCATCACAGCTGCAGGTTTTAGAATGGGTTCATTGGTCTCTCTATTCTGTCTTCCACTGTCTACCATTTCATGTCTGTGAACTGATGTCAACAATGTGACATCACGTTTGTCTTGCCACCGAAATGCCATGATATCATTGGCAGCAAACACCTGCACTTCACCTCTACGAGTGCCAGCGTCAAACCTAGGCATATGTTTACGATTTGCACGCACTGTGCCACACACGTCTGTCATGTTCACTCGCAAGAAATCACTGAGTAAAGGGCTCGTGTACCAGTTATCAGTATATAATATATGTCCCTTACCAAGATATGGTTCCATCATTGTTCTAACCACATCACCAGAGATACCCAATAACTTCATGGTATCTCTCAATGTATTACTGCCAGTGTACACAATTAGATCCAGAACCAGACCACTTTTGCAATCACACAGTACAAATAACTTTATACCAAAGCGTTTCCTCTTGCTTGGTATATACTGCTTGAACGACAGTCTGCCTTTGAACAAAATCAAAGACTCATCAATAACAAGCTTCCTGAAGGGATAAAAATACATACAACACTTTTGTTTCAGGTACATGAACACATTCATGATCTTATATAACCTGTTGTTTCTGTCAGGCCTGGTTTTATCAGAAAAGTGAAGCATACGCAACAGTATCAAAAAACGATTCACTGGTATAATATCACTAAAACCTGGGGTTGAAATCAGGCGTTCTGTCGACCAGTATGTGGTGACAGTGTGCTTATAAACATGTGGCATAAGCATTATTGTGGCAAAGAACAAGTACATTATATAATAATTTAAACAGTAAAATTTCATCATATTGTAATTTTGAAAATAATTTTTAACTAGAATAAACTCAATAAATTTCTCTAATATTAAGTACATAGTTTTTAAGGACTAGAATAAGCTGCCCCTAATGCCATGGCATGTCAGTGGCTCTCCTTGCACTCAATTTACATTGTAACTTCCGATACCCATGTAATCTGCAATGAAATAAAATTTGTTTGTTTGTTTGTACATCTCTGCCACAGTTGTGTCCTTCCACTGGTCTAGCCGTGAATTTGGTGAAAAAAGTGTGTTTGCCATGGTGTACTCATAGTATGTGTTGCTTTCCCTGACAATAATGTCCATCAGGGGTTCATCGAAGAATAATTGAAAGCATTCCAGTTCAGTAGCATTGTTCCCAAGTGTACACGATGGCCGTATTCCACTTTGTGCTTCATCAAAGTCATGGGGATTGGGAACAAAATTGTCACCTTGCTGCCAATCCCATATGCGGTCTGCTGGTGCGTACTGGATATTGACAGGTGGTTGTGGTTGTGCAGGTTGTGGTTGTGCAGGTTGTTGTTGTGCAGGTTGTGGAAGTGTAGGGGTGGTTGATGGTGGTTGTGCTGAGTTAGCAGCGTGGGTAGCAGCGTGGCCCGCTCGTGGTGGCACATGACTCATGCCACCGCCAACACCACCACTACCACCACCTGCCCCATGCACATTACGCATCCCCATTGTAATAATATCGTCATCTTCACTATCAATTCGTGGTGTAGGGCCAAAAGATGTACTCCGAGATTTACTCCTTTTCCTTGGAATAGCATATGGCATACTACCAGAACGCATGTTGCGTCGTACATACTGCCGCTTCACTGGAGAATAATCTCCCTCACTGTCGCCACTAGAACTGCTTTCAATAGCTTTGAAATCACTGTCATCATCACTTACACTGCTCACATCAGAGTCTTCTACATGTTGAAAGAGTTTCCTCTTCTGTTCTGGTACAGGTGAATGTGAATGAGACGGCCCAGCACCAGAGGTGGAAGGCTGTGGGTCATCTGGGTTTTCATCACTAATTATGTTATCCTGGGCACTGCTTTTGGTCACACCCTCTTGAAAACCATGGAATTCACTTTCACTGGCACTTCCATCGCTGTTAGAACTATCACTTGGGAAGAGAAGGCCTCCAATTCGCCGGGGAGTGAGGTACTTCTTACCGCCAGGCATGGTGAACAAGGACTACAAACATGGCGCTCCCCCAATGCACCACTGGGTCCCCGATTTTTTTCATACTGCGCACACCCACCACGCAGACCCATTCTCTCACATGTAGGCCTATCAGCATTCTCCCGCTTCATTTGAAGCCGCTAGAATTTAGGCGTATAAATACGCCCGAAACATTGGCTCGTAAGACGTAAATATACGTCCGAAACAGTCAAAGGGTTAATTTTGCATACAGTATTGTGTACTTATTCCATTTTACTCTGTGTTATCCTGACAAGTGCAAATAATTCAATGTAAGTTGTCAGCATTATAGTTAATTCTTCTGCCAGCAATGCATATTAAAGTCTAGTGTCATTTTCTTTAAGAAAATTAGTTTTCCAGTATTTTTCCAGTTGCATACAATTTATTGATTGTATTTCCACTTTGCATTGATTTATTATTTCTCATCTAGTAATTTTGTTTGAATTCCAAAGTAGAGAGATCACTTTGCAGTTAATCCATACCGTATTCATATTGCCTTTCATGGCAACTTTTTCAAGTAATTCCTTCAATTTTCTACAGTGAAATTCAGTGAGTGAGTTGTCATTTCTTGTGCAGTGTACATTAGATGTGTTAATCCTTTTTGCACCTAATTCAATGATTTTTTTTTTTAATTTCCATTTTAACTATTGTGTACTGTGAGTATTTTACCATTCTCATTTTTACCTGAATTAGTTTTGTGCAATTTTCATTGCAAGTATGTCTCACTTACCTCACAGTAGTGTAGCTAATGACGGCATTCAGTCCCTTAGTGTTCAAACAATTCCTGCTGAAATTCATGATAGTCAATTACCGACTGCTACAGCAACTCAGCCAAAGAGTCATTATAGTTTCCTTCGTGATCCTGATGCTTTACCTCTGTTCAATGGCCATGAAAAACACCTCGATGCACTGTTTGCTGCCGTACGTTCACGGGCATCTGCTCTCTCAAAAGGTCCTCCATCTGAGGAATCCCTTATCCGCCTTGCGACTGAAGCGCTACACCGGTCCCCTGCTGCAAGCAATGTTGTTGACCTCCTTGCAATGCAGGATTTCAAAGACCTTACTACGTGGTCAGAGTATACAGAAACGATTCGTTCTTTTCTAGTGCCACATGTACCAACTGACTCTTATAAAGTTCTCCGTGAATTAGTGAATGCGACAATAATGCCGGGTGAGCCCTTGAGTTCCTTTGCATCTCGATTAGATACTCTTTTCATGTCCTTTGTCACTGCCGTTAAGTCCTCAACCTTTGCACCTGAACCAGCTAAAGAGTATGCACATATATTTGCTAAAATAGCTGCCTTTGGAGTAGTCAAAGAAATGTTGCCACGTACTGCTTTATGTGCTTATGATGCGAATCCTCCGACTGCGGAGATGAAGCTACTTAAAGTTTTTAGTAATGCTCATTCGTTGTGTCCCCAAGGCACTTTTCCATGTGTTCAGGCTAACTATGTAACTCTACCTCACGCAGCACAGCCCCTCGTTTGTGCCACAGCACCTGAGCAGAATAAACCGGCATCGAAATCAGTCAAGGCTAGTGCCCCAAGCCAGTATAAATCTTGTAGTGTCTATAGTAAGTTTAGTTCTCATAGCCAGAGAATTTGTTATAACTGCGGTTACCGTGGACATATCGCAGTTAATTGTCCTGACAGTACCACTAAGAAACGCCGTACAGACGACTACCAACAAGACTTGCCATACTGTGAGTATCATAGAATTCATGGTCATGAGACATCTGCGTGCAATGCTCTATATAACCTCAGGGCACGATCTTTCCGCGGTCGTTCAAGTCGCAAATCCAGGAGAGGAAACAGAGGTCGTGGTTCCACAGCCAATAACCAGACCCAAGCTCCTTTTCTCAATTCGGGGGAATACGAGCACCCCAGTCAAACCGACCAGTTGTGACAGTAGGTGAGAATGAGTACTCCATCCCCGTCACTAATTCCTTCAATGCTTTAAGCAGTCTTGAAGAAGAATGTCTCGATGTTGCTTCACACGTCTTTGACGAAGATGTTTTTGGGGATGAGGTAGAACATACCTTCTCTGATGAAAACGTTGACGAAACAATCCCTGCAGAAAATATCTCTGATGAAAACCTTCCTTCGTGCTTGCATATCAATTCCAGTGCAAAAATAGGTCCCCTTGTACAAGCATCTGTTCTTAATGCGCCCGTTCATGTGTTTATGGACTCGGGAGCACAAGTCAACATTATAAGGTCTAGTCTATTCAAAGATAAGAAGATACGACGTGTCATTTTCGTAGAACCAACTCTTGTGTCATATCTCAGTGGTGTGGCCGGTTCTAGTCTACGTGTTCGAGGTCAGACTTCTCTTACCTTCACTATCCAGGGTAGAGATTTTATAGCTTCCTTTCTTGTTGTTGACCAGATTAGTTTCCCTGGTGATCTCCTACTGGGATTTGCTTCCATGCGAGATCTACGTATAGTGTTTGATCCTTACCGATGGCATGCGCAAATAGATGACCTAGTCGTACCATTTTGGGGTTACCAACTTGGTTCCGAGATCTGCCATACAGCCGAAGAGTATGAAGTCTGTATTAAGTCCTTCCAGGTCAATACTTTTTCCAGTAGCGTACCCAAGCGGTCTGGCACTGATGATCCTGTCGCTGTCTATGTTTCACCTCCACCTTCACCTTCAGTCATGCAAGATAGTGTCCAGTTGCCTCAGGTGTCCGAAGAACCTCAGAATACCTTGAGCGCTGAGCCTATCTCTGCAATGGCCACGAGTTCAAATAGTTTCTCCACAGGGGACGCCTTGTCGGAAAACGCTTCTTTGAACCTAGTAATGCCATCTCTTGTTGATGCCACTTGCCGCCTACAGAAAGACGTCTCTGTAGCAGCTAGTGCCCTAACTAGAGTGACTGTTGTTGTCCCTCAAGTTCCAGATGGTGATAACGTCTTAGTTGACAGTGACTCCTGTAAAGTGAAGGGTTTCTTTGTCGAGCCATCCTTACATGTTGTAAGAGATCGGAAGATCCATTTCTTCCTTGCCAATACTTCCGGTCATAGTGTTCGGCTCCGAGCAAATACCAATATTGTTGACCTTGTTCACTACCCTTACCCTGTTCGGGTTGAGGATGAGTTGTCACCTGACCAGTGGGTCGGTGCTATTGCAACCGGGGAGGATCCAGCCACTTCACCGGATCAGTCCATTCCACCAGTAGAGGAGAAAGACTTAGCTCCTACTGATTTCCCAGATGAAATCACACGTTTGTTGAACCTGTTGAACAAACGTCGTAAAGCCATTGCCTTACCAGGTGAGAAGATGGGTATAACGAACTTATTATCCCATCGTATTCCACTCGAACCTGGTACTAGACCCATTTATATACCTGCGTACAGATTGCCGCATTCACAAGTGGCTGTCGCAGAAAAATTAATTAACCAGATGCTTGAAGATGATGTTATCGCACCTAGCAATTCACCTTGGAATGCGCCCCTGATCTTAGTACCTAAGAAGGACGGTACTTGGCGCCCAGTGATTGACTTTAGGAAGTTAAATGCGAAAACGATTCCAGATCGCTTCCCACTTCCTGTACTTGGTGATCTATTACGTAACATCGGAGATAACAGTTTTCTCGACCCTAGACTTGTTACAAGGGTTTTGGCAAGTCCCTCTTCACGAGGACAGCCAAGAACTCACTGCATTCTCCACTCCGCAAGGTCATTTTGAATTCCGTCATATGGCCTTCGGTTTAAGATCATCTCCTATCACATTCTCGAGGTTCATGACCAATATCTTTAGAGGTCTCATAGGTAATACACTCATGGTGTACTTAGATGATGTAATTGTCATGTCACAAGACGTAGATACGCACTTAAAAAGACTTTGACATAGTACTTGGTAAGCTTGAAGAAGCCAATTTAAAGATCAAACTGTCCAAATGTCAATTTTTCAGATCAGAAATAAAGTTTCTTGGTCACGTAGTCACTCCTAGAGGGGTTACGACTGACCAGAGTAAAGTAACTGCAGTATCA
The DNA here is from genome assembly GCA_009830355.1 of Cherax destructor. Lineage (NCBI taxonomy): Eukaryota > Metazoa > Arthropoda > Malacostraca > Decapoda > Parastacidae > Cherax > Cherax destructor. The sequence continues at coordinate 24,476 of WNWK01020632.1, read as the reverse complement.
AACTTTCCATCTCCCAAAACCGCTGATGCAGTAAGATCCTTTGTGGGCTTGGCAGGTTTTTATAGATCATTCATTGCTAATTTTTCTTCAATAGCAGCTCCTCTAACTGAGTTGCTTAAGAAAGATGCTCCGTTTGTTTGGACCTTCCGTCAAGAAAGAGCATTTCAAACTCTCAAAGAAAGCCTAACATCTGCCCCTATTTTGAAGTTTTCAGATTTTTCACAGCCTTTCTACTTGACCACTGATGCTAGTTCAATCGGCATTGGTGCAGTCCTTGCACAAAAGATCGGTGGCAAATACAACGCAGTTGCATTTGCTAGCCAAGTCCTTACTAAAGCTGAACGTAATTATACAGTTACTGAGCAAGAAGCTTTAGCTATAGTATGGTCTTTAAAGCATTTCCGAGATATCATTTACCAGTACCCTGTTCACGTCTTAACAGATCATGCCCCATTGATACCCTTATTCCAGAATAAACAACCCACTGGAAGACTTGCCAGATGGTCCATCCAAGAGTTCAACCCCACCTTTGAACATTTGCCTGGCAAATCCAATGTAGTTGCTGATGCTTTATCGCGTCATGTCAGTGTAGTAACTGCTGATCCTCCGTTTAGTGCTGAGGATGTAAAGACTGCTCAAAGAACAGACCCCATGTGGTCTGGTGTGATTCGATTCCTGCTTCAGGAAGACCTTATTCTCTCTGTGAAGCCACCAGCACCCATCAGTGACTTTGTCATGAACCAAGAATTACTGTATCGCACTACCGAGCTGGGTAATCCTAGTAGAAGAGTATACCAGTTAGTAATTCCACAGTCACTAGTGAAAGTAGCCTTGCAGCTAGTTCACGATGTACCGGGTGTTGCACATCCTGGTATGGATCGTTCTGTGAAACAAGCGAGATTGAAATACTTTTGGCCTCGTATGTCCACTGATATTACTGAGTACGTTAAGAAATGTAGTGTCTGTATAAAACATAAAGGTAATGTTACTGGTCCTAATCCAATCCAAATCTTTCCTACTACAGTGGACCCCCGAGTTTCGTAAAAACTTCACTCCTGAAGTCTGCTCAAGTGCCATTACCGAACGAATTTACTCCCTTAAGGAAAAATTTCACGTAGGTTAGTCTATTTCAGACCCCCAAAAATACACTTCCACAAGAACTTACAAAATTATACTTACATAATTGCACGATTTCCGGGGTATTCGTTAACCGAGGGTCCACTGTACTAGTGAGCCGTGGGAACGAGTTGCACTAGATCTGTTGACCAACTTCCAATGTTCCCTCAGTGGAAACAAACCTCTGTGTGTGATGGTCGATCATTTCACCAGATATTGTGAGCTAGTACCTATCCCAGATAAGACTGCCGAAACAGTAGCAAAAGCGTTCAAGGAACGTATAATCTGCAGACATACCACTCCTAAGTCCCTTATAACAGATAATGGAGGTGAATTTTGTAATGAGATCTTAGAAAACTTGTATACACTATACAAGATTACAAAATCAACCATTGTTCCACACCATCCTGCCAGTAATGGGTTAGCAGAAAGGACTAATAAGAAAGTCCTTGACGTTTTGAGAGCTACCATCAATCCCAATAGTGTAACCTGGGATGAAGTCATTCCTGATGTTCAATGTGCCATAAATTCTGCTTTTAACGCTTCTATAGGTGATACCCCTCATTATGCACTGTACGGTGTCGATAAGCATTTGCCTTATGAGCTGTTATATTCTAATCCAAAACCGACTTACAATCCAGATGATTTCGTAGCAGTTCGTACCAGTCAAGCTCAAAGTGTTTTCAGACGAATTCGAGAAACACTTCATAAGTCAACAGCAGAATTTACTAGAGTAACTAATACTAGAGCCAAACCGACTAAAGTTCAAGTAGGGTCCAGAGTCATGTTGTTCAACTTTAACAAAACTTCAGCAATGCCAAAACTCGATCAAAAGTTTGTTGGTCCTTATAGAGTAGTCGAACATATTAATGGCAACAAGTATAAAGTTAGAGAAATTAGTACGGGTCAGTTTAAAGAATCGCATTTAGATCATATGAAGTTAGTATGCGATGATGATGACGAAGTCTCTGACACCCCTGACAATCAGACAAGTGAGACAGAATCTGATAATTCTCCTGTTGCTGTTCCCTCTACCTCTAATGATCAGTCAGATCAACCTGAATGTCGTTATTCCCTACGTACACGACAAGTGTTGAGAAATCCTCAAGTATCATTTGTGGATACCAGTGTAGATCCTCCTCAATCAGAAGTTGAGTTACCTATTGTAACAGAGTTTGATCCACCCAGAGATGATAATTATACAGCCTATATCAATCTCACCCTAGCAGAGTTGGGGTTAAATGTAAATAACCTGTATAGATAAATATGTAGTAAGCGTTTAACTGTGTTATAATATCTACTTAGTATTATTCAAAAAAATTTGTGTGTGTTCACGTTCTCTCCGAGTTCTGAGAATTAACAGTATAGATTTGAGTGCACCAGATCTACCTTGTCTGTTAATCACTACCTTCTTATAAATATATTTCCTCAGAATTCGTAGATCACATGAAGACAGTTCGATCGAACAAAAATTTTTTTTATCTCTTTTATCATGATTTTCTAGAATGAGCTCATTTAATTAATTCCTGTGTGTCATGATGCATCATATAGTAATGTAGATTGTTCCATCACAATAATATCCATGTGAAGTATAATGTTCAACTGTTGTGTACTTTGACATTGTATAGAATCAGCTGAGAGTCGTACGCCTGTTGTCCTTAGTTTGTATAGTTGTATGTCAAGACGCCATACGTAGCATGCCCGAGCTGTACGGGTTGTACGGTTCGTATTTCTAACGGCTTTACCATAGCTGTTCACGTGACCACCATGTGATCTTGTGTTAGCCAATCATAGGCCTCCCCTTTTGAACGCAAGGAGTGCCCGCTCACCAGTGAGTCAGTTCTACTCGGATAGGCATAGCAGGTGGACATAAGCATAGGCTCTCAGCTCCCATATATCTAACGCCTCATTAAACGCTACCAACAACCAAGCTCATCTTTAATTATATTACCAAATCTATGCAAAGAACCCCCACAACACAAATGGTGACAGCGGTGGGATAATTGTAATAATTGAACAAATAATATCACCACATTTGTGAAAGTATATTAGACCCACCAACTGGCGCGTATTAGACGTGCGAGGTCATTTGTTTACTCTTGAGCATCGACAAAAATTGAACATTTCCGCTACTTTGAGCTCAGTTTCAAGCCATTTCCAGGACTAAAACCAATCAAAATCATCTCTATATCTGTAATATGTCTTCCATTCTATCAAATGAGACCAAGAAATTGCAAATACAACTATAAAAAGTATACGAAAAACACTGCAAAGTCGCTGTTTTAATCGAAAATTACGGTTTCAGGTTTTTTCTCTCATTATGCAATGTGTGCTGCAGGATTTGTTTTATGTGGTGCACACTCACCACATAGATGTATTTTCTCATATCTAGGCCCAAATTTACCGCTCACAGCTTATATGAGTGAGCTGAGCTCATGACGTAGAACTACGGTTTGGACCCTGAACTCAAAGCCGTAGAACTAAGGCATGGACCCTGAAAGGGTTAAATCTGTCAAATCAGCCTCTGCTGGCCTTAAAATCACTAACACTAAAATCAGCACTGGTTCCAGGCATTTTCTTTACAAGCTCGGCATGCAACTGCCTTGCCTTTTCACAAATGATTGAATCCGACACACTATCACCCACTAACTCTTTATCCTTGATCCACACCAGCAACAACTTCTCAATCTGTTCGACTATTTGTGGTCTATTTTTGTTTAGCATATCAACACCTTTTGCAACATCAGCTTCCTTGATTTGTTCTTTTTTGCCAGGATAGAGCGATAGTTGACTTGTTTTTGCCATATATCCTGGCAAGCTCTGCAATTCGCACACCACTCTAGTATTTTTGTACTATTTTTTCTTCATGTCTATGGTGTTTCTCACTTTCTTTACCACAGGGGTACCACTAGGAACTTTCTTTGGACCCATGGTAGCTTATTTCACTGTCGCACTTAATGAACAAGCTCCAAACACAATTAATTAATTGTGAAATGTTTGGATGAGCGCGCAGGGTAATGTTCACTGGAGGATAAACAAAGCTGGACTGACTCACGATGCCTGCATGGGCAGGCAGGTCTAGTACGCACGTGGTTCAAAACACGGGGCACGTTTGATACTCGGAACAAAATTTGTTCGTAAAAAGCGTTCGAAACTCGAATAGTTCAATAGTCGAGGCGTTCAAAACTCGGGGTTTCACTGTACAGTGGACCCCCGGATTATGATGGCGTTGGATTACGTTCAATTCGGAAAACGATACATTTTTCCATAAAAATAATGGTTCGTGACGATGATCCGCTCGGAAACGCTATTCGTCTTGGACGCGTACACGTGCCCTGGGATGGCAGTGTGCCATTGTTTACCAGCGGGTGAGCGCCACCCCCACCACCCACGCATTCATACCATACATTTTGTCATTTTTCCACTGTTTTTAGTGCCTGCAACTCCTAAATAAGCCACCACGGGTCCAAAGAAAGCTCCTAGTGCCAGCCCTGTGGTAAGGAAAGTGTGAAATACGGTAGAACTGAAGGAGATCATTGCAAAATATGAAAGTGGAGTGCGTGTGGCTGAGCTGGCCAGGCTCTATGGCAAACCCTATTCAACCATTGCTACCATTCTGGAGAAGGCAAATGAAATCACAAACGCTGTTGTTGCGAAAGGTGCAAATATGATCACAAAACAGAGATCGCAAGTGCTGGAAGATGTGGAAAATTTCTTGTTGATGTGGATTAACCCTTTGGGGGTCGACAGGCCTTCTCGGAAACACGTTCTCAGGGTCGAAATTTTTTTTTGAAAAAAAAAAAAAAAAACTTATGAAATGATAGAGAATCTTTTTTCCGATCATAATGACACCAAAAGTTTGAAATTTGAATGAAAACTTACGTAATTATGCTTTCGCGAAGTTATTGATCTCGAAGATGTTTACGCATTGGTGATTTCACTCATTTTGAGCCCTATTTTTGGCCAATTCCAATGTTCCAATCCACTAAAATCATAGCTATTTTGCTAGAACTCCATTTCTTCTATCGATTGAGTACAATAAACCGCCTATTTACCAATTTCAACTACCCAAAATAGTGGTCAGAAAATGACAATTTAACCAATTTCACACAAATTTCAAACGATGCCAATTTAAAAATAGGGTCCAGAATAAACAAGGCAGACATTCCTGGCATTAAAATAACATCTTCTCTGTTCATTAGTCATGTCTCCAGGCCCCTCTTACATTACTTTTGCTTTCCATTTTGAATTTTTATTCTAACAAAAAATAGAAGATTTACTGTTATGTATACAACTGCATCATTGTAAAAATGGTATAAATAATATCAGCGCACTTGTGTAAGAATATTAGACTCGTAAGTTGATGTGTATTGGACGCCTGGTGTGATTTGTTTACTCTTGAACATCTACGAAAATCGAACATTTTCGCTACTTTGAGCTCAATTTCAAGGGACATACTTGTCATTGTCAAACCAATAAAAATCCTCTCTATTTCTGTAATATATCTTCCATTCTATCACATGAGACCAAGAAAATGAGAATACATCAATAAATACCATACGAAAATAGACTGGAAAGTCTCTGTTTTAAACGAAAAAAACAGAGTTTTTTTTTTCTCATTATGCAGTGTGTGGTGCAGGATTTTTTTTATACTGTGCACACTGACCACAGACCCATTCTTTCATATGTAGGCCTACCAGCCGTTTCCTGCTTAATTTGAAGCCGCTAGAATTTACGCGTACTAGTATGGCACCAACCCCTGCTCGTAAAACGTACTAGTACAGCACCGACCCCGAAAGGGTTAAGGAGATTTGTGCCCAATGGACTAATGTACAAAGATTTATGGATGAATATCCCCCTAACAAAGCAGTTGCAGGCCGTGCTGGCAACATGTACAATGACAATGTGGTGTCCCATTTCAGGTAAGTTTTAAAGAAATGCCAGACACAGAGCTCCCTGGACAGATTTTTGGTTAGAGAGGGGTCCAGTGACTCTCAACCTGGTCCTAGTGGCATTAACCCTTTACCAGGCCACGCATCAAATTTGAGACACTGCAACATTTGCAACCTATATTCTGATAATATAAGCAATTCTAAGACATATTTATTTGTGTTCATTTGTCAAGTTTATTTATTTTAGGCGCCTCTTAAATACCCTCTATGGCAGAATCAAATATGAGGCACACCTGGCCTGGTAAAGGGTTAAAAGAAAAGGCCAGTAACCCCAGAAAAGAACTTGGTACCTGCAGTGTTAATGGAAGGATTCCCTTCCAAACACTAGCATACTACTCCTTCCTTCCGCCTCCTTCCATCTTCCACACATCAACAACTCTTCAATAAAGGTAAATGTGAAGTTAATACACTGTTGTATGTATTAGATGTAATTTATATATACAGTGGACTCCCGGTTTTCGTGATCTTTTCCTTCCAGAATGCTGTTCAAGTGCCATTACCAAACGAATTTATTCCCATAAGGAATAATGTAAATTAGATTAGTCCTTTTAGACCCCCAAAAATACACTTACAAAAGCACTTACAAAAATACACTTACATAATTGTTCGAGTTTGGAGCATCACGAAAACCGGGGGTCCACTGTACATGTACTGTGTAAGTTAATGTGTAAAAAATATTTATTTTAATACTTTTGGGTGTCTGGAACGGATTAATTAAATTTCCATTATTTCTTATGGGGAAAATAGATTCGGATTACATTATTTTCGGTTTAAATTAAACCCTCTGGAACAGATTAATTACGTTTTCTGGGGTCCACTGTATGTCATTACGTATGTGGCTAGTGGTGGCGGAGGCAGAGAGTTTGCTTGGAGGCAGGACAAAATACTCCTTCAATATGACACTAATATCAACTCTACGGCTTATTTATCTATCACAATTGATCTAATATGACATAATAAACAATATTAATAACAAACATGATATATACAGTGGTCCATCGGTTTTCGCCGAAAATTTGTTCCAGAATGCTGCTCAAGTGCCATTACCGAACGAATTTACTTCCTTAAGAAATAATGTCACGTAGGTTAGTCTATTTCAGACCCCCAAAAATACACTTGCAACAGCACTTACGAAAATACACTTACATAAATGTTCGAGTTTGGAGAAGCACAAAAACCGAGGGACCCCTGTACTCTAGAATGAATAAAATGTCATTACGTATGTATGTGGAGTGGTGATGGTACTGTTGTTGTTGGGTTTATAAGGGCCACTGACAGCATAAGCCGTACATATAGTGTTGGTGGTGGTGGCAGTGTTGTCAGTGGCCCTATATACCTCAAACAACAATGGAGGAGTTAGTTTCATGTCATTATTTTTCTAACGCTTAATCGCTTAACTTACTTGTTACACTGTTAATGCTACACTTTATCACTGGCTTTCGCTATAGCCTTTATCGAATCGTGCTGCTTTAGTATCGTACATATCGTAGAATCACTGAAGAAGGCACACTCTCCCCTCTCTATCAGCCCTTTACCAAAGGGCTGGCACTAGGAACTTTCTTTGGATGCATGGTGGCTTATTTTGCAGTTGCACTCAATAGTTAAGCACCAAAAGCAATGGAATTTTACAAAATGTTTGGGAAAGCATGAAGTAATGCTCACTTGACCAGTGACAAGAGGCAGACTGAGACGCGTAGTGGTGGCGTCCCTGGCAGGCGGACGCGATTAGACTTCTGATTACCGGATCAAGATCCAATATCTGGAGCAAAATTTCGCACAAATAAACGGTCATACAACCGGATAGTCTGACAACTGGAGCATGCGAAAAGCGGGGTTCCACTGTACTCCGATATGGAACACGTGAAGAAATTAAAACTACGTCGGAGTATAAACAAATTCCAACCACACAATGAGCGAAAAACTAATGTAAAAGACCTGGAGTGATCATGTCGGAAGATCTCACCTTCAAAGACCATAACATTGTATCAATCACATCTGCTAGAAAATGACAGGATGGATAATAAGAATCTTCAAAACTAGGATGCCAACCCATGATGACACTCTTCAGGTCACTTGTTCTATCTAGGCTGGAATATTGCTGCACACTAACAGCACCTTTCAAGGCAGGCAAAATTGCTGACCTTGAAAATGTACAGAGAACCTTCACGGCATGCATAACTGCGATAAAACACCTCAATTACTGGGAACGCTTGAGTTCCTAAACCTGTGTTCCTAGAACACAGGCGGGAGAATACATGATCATATATACAGTGGTACCGGTTTACGATATTTTTCATTCCAGAATGCTGTTCAAGTGCCATTACCAAACGAATTTATCTCCTTAAGAAATGTTGTAAAATAGACTAGTCCTTTTAGACCCCCAAAATTACACTTACAAAAGCATTTAAAAATAAACTTACATAAAAGGGTGAGTTTGGGGACCATCGTAAACCGGGTACCACTGTACTTGGAAAATCCTAGAGGATATTACCAAACTTGCACACAAAAATCACTCCTATGTAAGCAAAGACTCGGCAGACGATGCAACATCACCCCACTAGCACGATAAGAGAAAACACAATAAGTATCAGGAGCCCAAGACTGTTCAACTGCCTCCCAGCATACATAAGGGGATTACCAATAGACCGCTGGCTGTCTTCAAACAGGCACTGGACAGGCACCTAAAGTCAGTACCTGACCAGCCGGGCTGTGGTTCATACATCAGTTTGCATGCGGCCAACAGCCTGGTTGACCAGGCCCTGATTCACCATGAGGCCTGGTCCAGACCGGGCCGCAGGGCGTTTACCCTCGAAACCCTCTCCTGAAGGCTACCTGAGAGAATTCAAGGGTCAACGCCCGCGGCCCGTCGTGACCAGGCCTCCTGTTGACCAGAGCCTGATCAACCAGGCTGTTACTGCTTGCCGCACGCAGTCCAACGTACGAACCACAGCCCGGCTGATCAGGTACCGACTTGAGGTGCCTGTCCAGTGCCTGCTTGAAGACAGCCAGGGCTTGTTGGTAATCCCTGATGTCTGCGGAGGCAGTTGAACAATCTTGGGCCCTCACACTTATTGTGTTGTCCCTCAACGTGCTAGTGGCACCCCTGCTCTTCATTGGGGGATGTTACATCGCCTGCCGAGTCTTTTGCTTTCGTAGGGAGTGATTTTGTGTGCAAGTTTGGTACTAAGCCCTCGAGAATTTTCCATGTGTATATAATAATATATCTCTCCCGCCTGTGTTCTAGAGAGTACAGGTTTAGGAACTTCAAGCGTTCCCAGTAGTTGAGGTGGTTTATCGCAGTTATGCGTGCGGTGAAGGTTCTCTGCACATTTTCAAGGTCAGCAATTTCACCCGCCTTGAAAGGTGCAGTTAGTGTGCAGCAATATTCCAGCCTAGATAGAACAAGCAATCTGTAAAGTGTCAACATGGGCTTGGCATCCCTGGTTTTGAAGGTTCTCATTATCCATCCTGTCATTTTTCGAGCAGATGCAATTGCTACATTGTTATGGTCCTTGAAGGTGAGATCCTCTGACATGATCACTCCCAGGTCTTTGACATTAGTTTTTCGCTCTATTGTGTGGTTGGAATTAGTTTTGTACTCCGATGAGATTTTAATTTCTTCACTTTTTCCGTATCTGAGTAATTGAAATTTCTCATCATTGAACTTCATATTGTTTTCTGCAGCCCATTTAAAGATTTGGTTTATGTCTGCTTGGAGTCTTGCAGTGTCTTCAACGGTGGACACTGTCATACAGATTCGGTGTCATCTGCAAAGGAAGACACAGCACTGTGGCTTATATCCCTGTCATGTCTGATATGAGGATGAGGAATAGGATGGGAGCAAGTACTGTGCCTTGTGGAACAGAGCTTTTCACAGTAGCTGCCTCAGACTTTACTCTGTTGACTACTACTCTTTGTGTTCTACATGTTAGGAAATTATAGATCCATCTACCAACTTTTCCTGTTATTCCTTTATCACGCATTTTGTGTGCTATTACACCATGGTCACACTTGTCAAAGGCTTTTGCAAAATCTGTGTATATAACATCTGCATTCTGTTTATCTTCTAGAGCATCCATGACCTTGTCGTAGTGGTCCAGTAGTTGGGACAGACAGGACCGGCCTGCTCTAAACCCATGCTGTCCTGGGTTGTGCAATTGATGGGTATCAAGATGGGTGGCGATCTTACTTCTTAGAACCCTTTCAAAGATTTTTGATATGGGATGTTAGCGCAATTGGTCTGTAGTTCTTTGCTATTGCTTTACTGCCCCCTTTGTGGAGCGGGGCTATGTCTGTTGTTTTTAGTAGCTGCGGGACGATCCCAGTGTCCATGCTCCCTCTCCATAGGATGTTAAAAGCATGTGATAGGGGCTTCTTGCAGTTCTTGATGAACACGGAGTTCCATGAGTCTAGGCGTGGAGCGGAGTGCATGGGCATGTCATTTATTGCCTTTTCAAAGTCATTTGGCGTCGTGGTGATGTCAGAAAGGCATGTGTCTGTCAAGTTCTGTGGCACTCTCATAAAAAAATCATTTAGGTTTTTGATTTTCAGTCTGGTTAGTGGCTCGCTAAAGACTGAGTCATACTGAGATTTAAGTAACTCGCGCATTTCCTTGCTGTCATCTGTGTAGGACCCATCCCGTTTAAGTAGGGGCCCAATACTGGTTGTTGTTCTCGACTTTGATTTTGCATAGGAAAAGAAATACTTAGGGTTTCTTTCAATTTCATTTATGGCTTTTAGTTCTTCCCGTGTCTCTTGATTCCTATAAGATTCCTTTAGTTTTAATTCGATGTTTGCTATTTCTCTGACTAGTGTCTCCCTACGTATTTCAGAGATATTGGCCTCCCGTAGCCGCTCCGTTATTCTTTGCCTTCGCCTGTATAGGGAGCACCTCTCTCTTTCTAGTTTGCATCTTCTCCTCCTTTTCCTTAAGGGAATTTGCCTTGAGCAAACCTCAAGTACCACAGAGTTAATTTGTTCTAGACATAGGTTGGGATCCGTGATGCTTAGGCAATCTTCCCAGTTTATATCATTTAGGACTTGGTTTACTTGGTCCCACCTTATGTTTTGTTATTGAAGTTGAATGTGGAGAAAGCTCCTCACGGCTGATCACATTTTGTTGATCTGGGGCTCACCGCATGCATGTCTGGACCTCTATTATGTTGTGATCTGAGTATATTGTTTTTGATATGATGACATTTCGTATCAGATCATCATTGTTGGTGAAGATGAGGTCCAGCGTATTCTCTAATCTTGTGGGCTCTACTATTTGCTGGTTTAAGGTGAACTTGGTGCAGAGATTTAAAAGTTCATGCATGTGTGAATTTTCATCTGAGCTGCCTCCTGGTGTTATCTCTGCTACCACATTGTTTGCAATGTTCCTCCATTTTAGGTGCCTGAGGTTGAAATCCCCCAGTAGCAAGATGTTGGGGGCAGGAGCTGGAAGATTTTCCAGACAGTGGTCAATTTTCAGAAGCTGTTCCTGGAATTGTTGGGACGTTGCATCCGGGGGCTTGTAGACAACCACGATGACCATGATTTGATTCTCGACCTTTATTGCTAATACTTCAACTACATCATTTGAGGCATTTAGTAGTTCTGAACATATAAGTGACTCTGTGATATACAGGCCTGTTCACTCTGTCACATCTGTATAGGTTGTAGCCCGGGATCCATATTTCATTGTCCACGTGATCTCTTTTGTGGGTCTCTGTGAAAGCCGCAAACAGCATTTGACTCTGTAAGCAGTCCACGAATGTAAGGTACCTTGTTGTTTGTATCTGGCTTTAGACTCTGTATATTAGCAAAGATGAATGTAGTTGTATTGGTGGTATGGGGGGGTCTTTTTTTCCTGGCTCTAATATCTGTTGTAATGGAGTGGAGGCCACTGACTGTGATTCCACTCCAGAAATGATTGCAGTTGGTGTACAATTTCTGTCATTTCCTGCCAGCTTTTTTTCCTTCCTGGCACTAAAAAACCTCTCTCTCCGGAGTGGCTGTGGCTACCCTGATTTTGCCATGGTCTGGATGTTCTGTGTCGCCTCGTACCCTTTAGGTGGTATGACTGCCAATATAAGTTATAGCACTGTCTTTCCTGAATTGATGTGTGGCACATTTCAGGGTGGAAAAACTTACAGGACGGGAGGTTGCATTTGCCTGTTTTCATATGGGAACGGCATTTTCTGGGGTGATCATAATTGCATGTCCCATCTGATTTCCCAGATTTTCCATGCCTGCAGATACCAAGTGCATAATATTCACATAGGCCTGGTTTCCGTTTGCCCTGGTTTTTTGTGGCTGTGTTCCCCATTGGTGGGTGTGTTCCTGTCTCATGTCTGTCTTCGTTACTATTGCTAACAATGGAGCCTTCAACTGTTTCCGGTAATTTATCTTCAGTATTTCCCTGGGCATCCCCTTGTTTACTATCTACCGTGTTATTGCTAGTTTGTAACACTGTTTTGTGTGTGTCCTTATCTACACCTGTTTCCCCATCATTTATTTCACTAGAGCTACTGTCCCTCTTCAGGTCACCATCATTTATTTCAACATCTGTACCAGGGCGGTAGCACCATCTGGCCCTGATTTTTTACTTTCCCAACTGTTATAGAAAGCTGTCATGTTTTTTATGAAGTCCGATTTGGTGTTGTCATCTTTTAATATCGATGTGATTTTATTCCACAGTTCGATCTCATTTGGACATACCCAAAAACACTTCCCTTGTTTAATATCTCGGGTGGTAGAGTCTTGAATGTCTACACAAGGGGCGTGGCAGCATTTACCACAAAAGTTGCATGCAATCCATGCAGAGGAACGTTTGCTTGTTAGGTTGCATATTACACAGGGTTTCATGATTGATTTTGTTGGTTGCTTTACTGTATATTCTACTAATAGGTTCCTGAAGTGGTGATCCGTCTATTTGTATCGTATCTATTTTATTTGCATGTGTAAGTGTTTGGACAATCTTACCTCGTAAAAGTTATTCTTACTGTTATTGTTTGGGTGTTTGATAAGGTTCCCTAAAACTCCGTCCGCTTATTGAATCCGGACTCGGATACCAGTTTTGAATCCAGTCAATGGTTCCCTTATTTTTTGGATCTGACGAGATCCAGTGTCACTTATTTAATGAATCCTGTAGGGGTTGTTTGGGTTACGCGAGACAGATCACTGGAAGATGATTAAACAGAGTAATAATGATCGGTATGGTACAAAAGTATAACTTGCGTGTTGGAGATAAAAACCGGTCCTTCTGGCAGCTCCTACTGTACGGCGGCCGTACCTCTGGCACCCTGGTTTACCTCTGGCACCCTGTTTACTTCTGGCACCCTGGTAAACCTCACCCCGCTTTAACACCTGGGTTTCCGTGCACTTATGGTTCACTCTACTGGGTTTAGTTTTTTTTTTTCCTACACCACAACACTGCTGGTTTTTTCTATGATGACTGGAAGATATACGGACTTATGTTAGTGAAATCGTTCACTGACAACTCACAACTCGACACTGTTTATCGTAGGCTGCAAGTTCTGACAAATGTGCGGCTGAAAAATTCGTTCAGGAATTTAACCCTTAACCCTTTGACTGTCGGAGGCCCCTCTCTGAAACTCATTCTATGTCGGGAAATATTTGAAAAAAAAAAATAATTTTTTCTTATCAAAATGTTAAGATTATTTTTCTGATTGTTTAAATGCCAAAAAAAATTTTTGCAGTCGGTATGTACCGAGATATAGAGGCGTAAAGTTGCCAAAAAATGAGCTGCGTATGGCAACAGCGGCAAATGCAGCTCACCCGGTAAACTTTGGTTTACTTCCTTTCGTAGGTTTCTTGTTTTTTTTTTCACTATTTTATTTTTTTACATAACTTATGTGGCCTGTGAGACCAAAGTAAGGTGCAATGTATATATATACATTCGTTGTATGCAACACAATAATCGCACAAACATTAATATCATTATATTGTTTACAAAACTTGTTTACACCAACCAACAATAAAAAAAATGTTTATTACTATTGTTCTATAATATATATATATACACATATATAATGACTAGACACTTTCCATCAACTGCAATTAGCACTTCAAAGCTTCAAGCTATGTGTGTGTTTGTGTGGGGACTTTTAAATTTGCTGAGTCAGGGTAAGGCAGCTGTCAAAATGACATATTATACCATTACTCACCACCCCACACTGCGTGTCAACCTGTCAACACAAAAGAAGACCCATGTCTTCTTCTCCACAACCTCCTTCCTTTCCTTCATACCTACCTTCCTTTTTTCCTTCATTCCTTCCTTTCTTTCTGCCTTTCTTACATATTTCCTTCCTTCCTTCCTCTCATCTCTTCCTTCCTCTCATCTCTTCCTTCCTTTCTCTTTCTTTCTTACTTCCTTCTTCCTTTCCTCCTTTCTTACTTCTTTCCTTCCTTCCTCTCATCTCTTCTTTCCTTCCTTCATCTCATCTCTTCTTTCCTTCATTCTTTCCTCACATCTCTTCCTTCTTTACTTTCTTTCTTCCTTCCTTCCTTTTGGTATCCTGGGCATTGCTTTCGGTCACAAACTCCTCAAAACCATGAAATTTATCTTCAGAGACACTTCCATCTGTGTTAGAACTATCATTGAGGAAGAGAAATGTTCCAGATGCGCCAAGGAGTCAAATAATTCTTACCGCTAGGCATGCTGAACAAGGACTACTGAAATGGTGTTCCCACAATGCACCAGTGGCTACCCGATTTTTTTTATACTGCGCACACTGACCACACAGACCCATTCTCTCACATGTGGGCGTACCAGCTTTCTCCTGCTTGATTTGAGGCCGCTAGAATTTAGGCTTATAAATACGTCCGAAACATTGGCTCATAAGACGTACATATACGTCCGAAACAGTCAAAGGGTTAAACAGTCCAAACGTATATATACGTTCTTACCGCTACTGGCTCAAACGTATATTTACGTTTTATTTTTCATGCCTCCAAATTTGGCATGATTGGCCTGAGATGCCTGGTCAGCATAGAATAGGTCCTAACACGGTGTGTGCCATATTAAAAAATCTGGGACCACTTAGTACCTTGTGGGAGCACCAGTTAAATTGAGCGCCAGCTAGAGCAAGCACTGCGGCAAACACTAAGGATTCACTGATGTCATGTCATATTAACACTCCCCTTTTAAGTGGAAAGTGATGTCGGAAGGCCAGCTGGCTGGCTGGCTGGCCACCTGGCCACCTGGCTGCCAGTAGCTGGCTGGCCAAGCTGGGTACCTGATTGGCTGTGTCTGTATCCGTCTGTCTGTCTGTATTTATCTGTCTCTTTGTCTCTATCTGACTCTATCTTACAGGAACACATATGTAAATACAATTATACCTAGTGTAAATTACCTAGGATAACTCAAAAAATCCAGACAAAGTGTTATACTGTGCTTGTGATCTGCATAATACCATTTGGTTCATGAGCTACTCTCTGAGACAAGCAGACAGAAAGGAGATGACACACAGATAGACAGAAAGACACACACAGACAGACAGAAAGACAGACACACAGACAGACAGATCCAGACACACACAGACAGACAAGTTTGAGTAACAAATAAATCGAAGCAGTGTAAGCTCATCAAATGTCATCACTGTAATTACTGGACTGATAGGAAGAGATAAGACTACCCTCACCCTCATCAAATGTCACCAGTCATCATTAGTGGAGATCAGATGAGATAAGGCAGTGACACATATCTTACATAATGCTTAGGGGGGAAATTTATTATAATGATTATTATTATTATTTATTTATTATTATTATTATTATTATGCACTGTCATTATCATTATTATTATTATGCACTATCATTATTATTATTATTATTATTATGCACTGTCATTATCATTATTATTATTATTATTATTATGCACTATCATTATTATTATTATTATTTGAGTACAATTTCAGTACCTAATATTACTGTCAGAACACAGATTAGCTATGAAATCACAAGAACTACTATAAATTGTAATTGTCAGAACATAAAAATTATTTAAAATAATAAAAAAACGAGAGAAAAAGGTATATCGGCAACGAATCTGCAAGCGGCAGGACTCCTGTTGCTGTCAGGTAAGCATCCAGTGCCAACTTCTCCGCCTCATATATCGGTAACTACTGACCCTAGATTTTTTTTTTATCCTATAACACTTAAAAAAATGTGCTCTTCATTTCTGTATAATTTTTTTTTTTTTTTAAATATTCGGGGCAGTAGCAGTAAGAACGTATATATACGTTTGGACCGTTTAAGGGTTAAAGACTATGTAGAAGCTGAAGGATTTTACCACCAACAAGTGTTCATTTGTGACGAAACAGGCCTCTTTTGGAAGAAAATGCCAAAGAGGACCTACATTACGCAGGAGGAAAAGGCATTGGCAGGACACAAGCCTATGAAAGACAGGCTTACTCTTTTGTTCTGTGCTAACGCTAGTGGGGATTTCAAAGTGAAGCCTTTACTGGTGTATCACTCTGAAAATCCCAGTGTGTTAAAAATAAACTGTCGCCAAGGCTAATTTTTGTGTGATGTGAAAGGCTAACAGTAAGGCATGGGTCACGAGCGAATTTTTTTTTGATTGGTTTAATGAAGTGTTTGGCCCGAGTGTGAAGAAATACCTCCTGGAAAAGAAATTGCCACTCAAGTGCCTCCTGATAATGGACAGTGCTCCTGCTCATCCTCCAGACTTGGATGACCAAATTGTGGAGGAGTTTAGTAGTTTCTTCAAAGTGAAGTTCTTGCCCCCTAATACCACTCCTCTCATCCAGCCCATGGACCACCAGATCATTTCAAACTTCAAAAATCTCTACACCAAAGCAATGTTTCAAAGGTGCTTTGAAGTGACCTCAGACACTGAATTGACCCTAAGAGAGTTCTGGAAAGATCACTTCAGTATCCTCCATTGCATAAACTTTATAGGTAAGGCTTGGGAGGGAGTGATTTCTTTTACTTCGAACTCTGCTTGGAGAAAATTGTGGCCAGATTGTGGCTGACGCAGTTGACCCTATGCCAGTTGGGCAATCAATTGTGGCATTGGGGAATTCCATGGGGTTGGATGTGAGTGGCGAGGATGTGGAAGAGTTGGTGGAGGACCACAGTGAAGAGCTAACCACTGAAGAGCTGTAAGAGCTTCAACTGCAACACCAACAGACCACAGCTGAGGAAATTGCTTCACAGGAGGAGGAAGAGAGACGGAAGTTGCCTTCTTCAAAGATTAAGGACATTTGTGCAAAGTGGAGTGAAGTGCAAATGTTTGTGGAGGAACATCACCCTAACAAAGCTATTGTAGGCCGTGTCTGCGACATATTTAATGACAATGCCTTGTCCCATTTTAGGCAAATTTTAAAGAGAAGCCAGAAACAGAGCACTTTGGATAAATTTTTTGAGTGACAGGGGTCCAGTGACTCTCAAGCTGGTCCTAGTGGCATTAAAAAACAAAGAAGGGACTTAACCCCAGAAATGGACTTGTTATGTGAAGTCTTTATGGAAAGGGATTCCCCTTCCAAACACTAGGAAATTCTCCATCCTCTCCCCTCCTCCTGTCTTCCATACACCAAGAACAGTCTTCAATAAAGGTAAGTGTCATGTTATTATTGTTTTATACTTGATATCTCATTGTTTTCTGTATATAAATCTATATGTAAGCTAAAAAAATAAAAAATTTTGTTAATACTTTTGGGTGTGTGGAACGGATTAATTGGATTTACATTATTTCTTATGGGGAAAATGGTTTCACCATTCGTGAATTTCGCCCTTTGGCAGACTCTCTGGAACGGATTAATCATGAAACTCGAGGGCACTGTACAGTGGAACCCGGTTTCATACTAACGTTCAGAAGTCGTCAAATCCAACGTAAGAAACAGTAATATTTCCCATAAGAAATAATGTAAATATAATTAATCTGTTCCAGACACCCAAAAATATTAAAAAAAAAGATACATTTTTTTAAAGAATAACTATACAGTGGACCCCCGAGTATCGTAATTAATCCGTTCCAGGAGCTACTACTTAACACGAAGTTTACGAAATTCGAACCCTTATTTCCCATAAGAAATAATGTAAATACAATTAATCCGTTCCACAACAAAATACAGTGGTACCCCGGTTTACGATATTTTTTCATTCCAGAATGCTGTTCAAGTGCCATTACCAAACGAATTTATCTCCTTAAGAAAAGTTGTAAAATAGACTAGTCCTTTTAGACCCCCAAAATTACACTTACAAAAGCATTTAAAAAAATAAACTTACATAAAAGGGTGAGTTTGGGGACCATCGTAAACCGGGGTACCACTGTATTCACATAAAAAATAATTAAAAACAATATATATACAGTGGACCCCCGAGTTTCGTAAAAACTTCACTCCTGAAGTCTGCTCAAGTGCCATTACCGAACGAATTTACTCCCTTAAGGAAAAATTTCACGTAGGTTAGTCTATTTCAGACCCCCAAAAATACACTTCCACAAGAACTTACAAAATTATACTACATAATTGCACGATTCGGTATGTAACGAGGTCCACTGATATACATTTACTTACCTTTATTGAAGAGTTGCAGGCATCTGAAGATAGGGTTGATGACTGGCAGGTGATAGTTGGAAGGAATCACTCCTGCATGCCTGCTACACTCTGCATGCATGCTACTCCTGCATGCGCTACTCCTGCATCTGCACACTCCGATGAATGCTGACTTGACTGCCGGCTGCATGCTACCCTGCATGAGATGCTAATCGCATCCTGCTACACTCCCTGCATGCCTGCTACACTCTGCATGCATGCTACACTCCCTGCATGCCTGCTACACTCCCTGCATCCCTGCTACACTCCCTGCATGAATGCTACACTCCCTGCATCCCTGCTACACTCGCTGCATCCCTGCTACACTCCCTGCATGAATGCTACACTCCCTGCATGCCTGCTACACTCCCTGCATGAATGCTACACTCCCTGCATGCCTGCTACACTCCCTGCATGAATGCTACACTCCCTGCATGCCTGCTACACTCCCTGCATGAATGCTACACTCCCTGCATGAATGCTACACTCCCTGCATGAATGCTACACTCCCTGCATGAATGCTACACTCCCTGCATGAATGCTACACTCCCTGCATGAATGCTACACTCCCTGCATGAATGCTACACTCCCTGCATGAATGCTACACTCCCTGCATGCCTGCTACATTCCCTGCATGCCTGCTACACTCCCTGCATGCCTGCTACATTCCCTGCATGAATGCTACACTCCCTGCATGCCTGCTACACTCCCTGCATGCCTGCTACACTCCCTGCATGCCTGCTACACTCCCTGCATGCCTGCTACACTCCCTGCATCCCTGCTACACTCCCTGCATGAATGCTACACTCCCTGAATGAATGCTACACTCCCTGCATGAATGCTACACTCCCTGCATGCCTGCTACACTCCATGCATGAATGCTACCACTGGGGTGCCACTAGGAAGCTTCTTTGGACCCATGGTGACTTATTTCACAGTGACAATCACTAAACCACCAAAAAAGACACCAAATGTATTGTGAATGTTTGAAAGAGCGGGCTGGGTAATGTTCTCTCAATGGTAAACAACGCTTCACTGTCGGGCGTCTGCGTCCTGCGCAGGCGCGGAGCAGGCGGACAGGTCTAATACGTTACGAAACACGAGCCAGTTTACGATTCACGAAATCGAAAAAAGTTTACGAAACACGATTTTTACGAAATAAGAACCTTACGAAACTCGGGGGTCCACTGTAGTTTTACATACAGAAAACAATGAGAAATAAATATAAAGCACTAATGAAATTGATAAATGAACACTTAAATCACTATTACATACCTTTATTGAAGACTCTTGTTGGTGTATGGAAGAAGGCGAGGAGGGGAGAGAGAGGAGAGCTTATTGTTTAGAAGGGAAATCTCCCTCTATAAGGACTTCAGGTATCAAAGCACTATCCGGGGTTACTTCCCTTACATACACAACCCGCACATATAAGAGAGGAGCTTACGACGCGTTTGCCCGACTTGGACCATTTACAAAGTCACACTAACACACAGAGACGGAGGAAGTGGTATTTATAGGCAGGCAGACAGGGGAGGGTACCAGAGAGTGGGGTACTAATGAAGTAAGTAGTGGAAGTGGTAGTAGTAGTAATAGTAGTAGTGGAGACAGTCATATTCTAGAGGACTAGAATATGACTGTCTCCACTACTACTATTACTATACCACTTCCACTACTTACTTCATTAGTACCCCACCTCTGGGACCCTCCCGTCTACCTGCCTATAAATACCACTTCCTCCGTCTCTGTGTGTTAGTGTGACTTTGTAAATGGTCCAAGTCGGCAAGTCGTCGTAAGCTCCTCTCTTTATATGTGCGGTTGTGTGTGTATTGTTCCAGTCACGGTATTGTGCCTTTTTTGTTATTTACTTCCCTTCTTTGTCTTCTACTGGCACTAGGACCAGCTTGAGAGTCACTGGACCTCTGTCGCACAAAAAATATGTCCAGAGGTATTGTCACTGAACATGTTGCACATTCAGCTTGTATCAGCTTGGTCAGGGTGATATTTTTCCACAAAAGTTTGCAACTCATTCCATTTTGCACACATGTCCTTAATCACTGAAGAAGGCACCTTCTTCCCTCTCTCTTCATCCACCTCTGAAGTAATTTCCTCCGCTAAGGTCTGTTGCTGTTCCAGATGAAGGTCTTGCAGCTCTTCAGTGGTTAGCTCTTCCCTGTGGTCCTCCACCAACTCTTCCACATCCTGGCCACTCACCTCCAACCACATGGACATCCCCAAAGACACAATAGATTCCACAACAGGCATAGGGTCGTCAGGGTCAACCTCAAACCCTTCAAAATCCTTATCGAGGACACATTCTGGCCACAATTTTCTCCAAGCAGAGTTCAAAGTCCTGGAAGTCACTCCCTGCCAAGCCTTACCTATAAGGCTTATGCAATGGAGAATATTGAAGTGATTCCTCCAGAAATCTCTTAGGGTCAATTCAGTGTCTGAGGTCACTTCAAATCACCTTTGAAACATTGCTTTGGTGTAGAGTCTTTTGAAGTTAGAAATGACCTCCTCGTCCATGGGCTGGATGAGAGGAGTGGTGATAGTAAGCAAGAACGTCACAGTTATAAAACTGAAGTCCCTAAATAATTGGTCTTCCAAGTCTGGAGGTTGAGCAGGAGCATTGTCCAGTACCAGGAGGCACTTGAGTGGCAATTTATTTTCCAGGAGGTATTTTTTCACACTCGAGCCAAACACTTCTTGGACCCATGAAAATTTGCCTCGTGACCCATGCCATATTATTAGCTTTCCACATCACACACACTTTACTCTTGACGACATTGTTTTTCTTGAACACTCAGGGATTTTCAGAATGATACAGTGGACCCCCAGTTAACGAATACCTCAGAAATGCTTGTGGAAGTGTATTTTTGGGGGTCTGAAATAGACTAACCTACGTGACATTATTTCTTAAGGAAGTAAATTTGTTCGGTAATGGCACTTGAACAGGCTTCTGGGATGACGTTTTTTCGTTAACTGGGGGTCCACTGTACACCAGAAAAGGCTTCACATTGAAATCCCCACCAGCGTTACCACGGAACAAAAGAGTTATCCTATCCTTCATAGGCTTGTGTCCTGGCAGTGCCTTTTCTTCCTGCGTGATGTAGGTCCTCTTTGGCATTTTCTTCCAAAAGAGGCCTGTTTCGTCACAACTGAACACATGTTGGGGGAGGAATCCTTCAGCCTCTTTGTACTCCTTGAATTCTTCAACGAATTCTTCAGCTGCACATTTGTCTGAACGTGCAGCCTCACCATGCCTTACAACACTGTGTATGTCACTACGCTTCTTGATTCTCATGAACCAGCCTCTGCTGGCCTTAAATTCACTAATAGCAGCACTCATTCCAGGCATTTTCTTTACGAGATCCGCATGCAACTGCCTTGCCTTTTCGCAAATGATCAACTCCACAATACTATCTCCCGCTAACTGTTTTTCGTTGATCCACACCAACAACAACTTCTCCACATTTTTTATTGGTTGTGATCTATGTTTCTTTAGCATATTTACCCCTTTCACAACTTTAGCTTCCTTGATTTCTACTTTCTTTGCCAGGATGGAAGAGATTGTTGATTTTGACTTTCCATATATCCTGGCAAGCTCGGCTAAACATACGCCACTTTCATATTTTTCTACAATCTCTTTCTTCAATTCTATATTGTTTCTCACCTTCTTTACCAAAGGGCTGGCACTAGAAGCTTTCTTTGGGCCTATGGTGGCTTATTTCGCAGTCGCACTCAATAGTTAAGCACAAAAAACAATGGAATGCACGAAGTAATGCTTACTTGACCAGTGACAGAGCCAGACTGAGACACATGCATGAGTGGCGGCATCCTGGGCGGACGGACGCATCTGATACGTACAATTTCCAGGTGGAGGTACGAAATCTGGACTAAAATTTCGCACAAAAAAGTGTTTTAAATCTGAAACGTACGATATTCGGTGCATACGAAATCCGGGGTTCCACTGTACTCTATACAGTGGTACCCCGGTTTACGATATTTTTTCGTTCCAGAATGCTGTTCAAGTGCCATTACCAAACAAATTTATCCCCATAAGGAATAATGTAAAATAGACTAGTCCGTTTAGACCCCCAAAAATACACTTACAAAAGAATTTAAAAAAAATAAACTTACATAAAAGGGCGAGTTTGGAGACCATCGTAAACCGGGGTACCACTGTATCTAGCACCAGCAAATTCTACTGAAATCTCACTAATAATTAAATAATTAAAAACAAGGCAGGAGATCTTAATAACTTGCCACTACAGTGGTACCTCGACTTATGAGCAGCTCCCAACTCCAACAATTATTTTTTTTTTTTATTAACACATCGGCCGATTCCCACCAAGGCAGGGTGGCCCGAAAAAGAAAAACTTTCATCATCATTCACTCCATCACTGTCTTGCCAGAAGGGTGCTTTACACTACAGTTATAAAACTGCAACATTTACACCCCTCCTTCAGAGTGCCGGCACTGTACTTCCCATCTCCAGAACTCAAGTCCGGCCTGCCGGTTTCCCTGAATCCCTTCATAAATGTTACTTTGCTCACACTCCAACAGCACGTCAAGTATTAAAAACCATATGCCTCCATTCACTCCTATCAAATACGCTCACACATGCTTGCTGGAAATCCAAGCCCCTCGCACACAAAACTTCCTTTACCCCCTCCCTCCAACCTTTCCTAGGCCGACCCCTACCCCGCCTTCCCTCCACTACAGATTTATACACTCTCGAAGTCACTCTGTCTCGTTCCATTCTCTCTACATGTCCAAACCACCTCAACAACCCCTCCTCAGCTCTCTGGACAATCGTTTTGGTGATCCCGCACCTCCTCCTAATTTCCAAACTCCGAATTCTCTGCATTATATTCACACCACACATTGACCTCAGACATGACATCTCCACTGCCTCCAGCCTTCTCCTCGTTGCAACATTCATCACCCATGCTTCACACCCATATAAGAGCGTTGGTATAACTATACTCTCATACATTCCCTCTTTACTTCCATGGACAAGGTTCTTTGTCTCCACAGACTCCAAGTGCTCCACTCACCCTTTTCCCCTCATCAATTCTATGATTCACCTCATCCTTCATAGACCCATCCGCCGACATGTCCACTCCCAAATATCTGAATACATTCACCTCCTCCATACTCTCTCCCTCCAATCTGATATCCAATCTTTCGTCACCTATTCTTTTGTTATCCTCATCACCTTACTCTTTCCTATACGTATTCACTTTCAATTTTCTTCTTTTTCACACCCTACCAATTCATCCACCAACCTCTGCAGCTTCTCTTCAGAATCTCCCAAAGCACAGTGTCATCAGCAAAAGCAACTGTGACAACTCCCACTTTGTATTTGCTTTTTATCTTTTAGCCCAACACCTCTTGCCAAGACCCTCGCATTCACTTTCTTACAACCCCATCTATAAATATATTGAACAACCACGGTGACATCACACATCCTTGTCTAAGGCCCACTTTTACTGGGAAATAGTCCCCTTCCCTCCTACACACTCTAACCTGAGCCTCACTATCCTCATAAAAACTCTTCCTGCTTTCAGTAACCTTCCTCCTATTCCATACACCTGCAACATCTGCCACATTGCCCCCTATCTACCCTATCATACGCCTTTTCCAAATCCATAAATGCCACAAAAACATCTTTACCCTTATCCAAATACTGTTCACCTATATGTTTCACTGTAAACACTTGGTCTACACACCCCCTACCTTTCCTAAAGCCCCCTTGTTCATCTGCTATCCTGCTTTCTGTTTTACTCTTAATTCTTTCAATAATAACTCTACCATACACTTTACCAGGTACACTCAACAG
>WNWK01020631.1:0-35477 GCA_009830355.1 Cherax destructor | reverse complement strand
CACCGTATTTTAAGGATACTACAAGAGGTATTACTTCAGCTACTGTTGATGTTGAGTCACTCATTCTTTTGGTGATGTCTTCATAAGGTTCTAGAGATTCCACGCATTTGGACATTATTAACCATTCGGTGTTACTGAATTGTTTTATTTTGGAGTTAGTAGCAGCATACAGACAT
The DNA here is from genome assembly GCA_009830355.1 of Cherax destructor. Classification (NCBI taxonomy): domain Eukaryota; kingdom Metazoa; phylum Arthropoda; class Malacostraca; order Decapoda; family Parastacidae; genus Cherax; species Cherax destructor. The sequence continues at coordinate 35,301 of WNWK01020631.1, read as the reverse complement.
AGTGACTCCTTTATGTCCAGTGTTGTTTTCATCATGTGTAATGTGCTGTTCCACCTTATAGGTGTATCATGGATAACACTAAGCTTGGGTACTTGAAGCCTCTCCTGAATCTTTTTTAGTTCATCTTGGGCCATAGTTGAATGATGAAAGTGAGTAGCAATGCTGCGACATTTCTGAATAATCTTGTCTATATCATCATGTGATGTTATTCCAGTTTTAACAACTAGCTGTATTTTGTGCACAGCACAGTCAAGATTATTTACACCTGATCGAAATAGAGCTTTTTTCATATTTGCTCCAGCATCATGTAGAAAAGTGTACATTTTTACTAGATAGGTCCCACTTTGCCAACATGTTATCAAACATTGCAGAAATATATTCTCCTGTGTGCCGGTCTTGCAGTGGTTCAGCACTGAGCACAAAGTTCAATCTTTCAAATTCCTTACTTATGGTATGTGCTGTTAAACTCAACAGAGAGACATTTGCTGAGATATCTGACCACACATCAGTTGTGAAGGATATTTTACTGTCCTGCTTCACTTCATCAATCAATCCTTTTATACTGTTGAAAACAAATTCGTACATATCATTGCATGTCAATGAGGAATAAAAGTTTCGCTGCTTTATCTTATATTGTGGAGCAGCTTCAGCCATCAGTCTCATGAATCCAATGTCCTCAACATGGCTGAAGGGTAAATCATCCATAACTAGCATTTCTGCAACATATTTATCCAGTTTCTTTGAATTAGGGTTAGAAGCATCCCACAGTTTTGCACTCTGGTAATATGCTTCCACATTCCTTTGCTTTAAGTCTGCCTTTACTTTTTGCAAAGGAGTCTTTTCCGTCTTTGGTTTCTCCTTTGACTGCATTTTTTCTTCTACTTCTAATTCTTCAAACTGTTCTTTATGCATTGATTTCAAATGGTTCTTCAAAGATGTAGTTCCACATCCCTTTCGTGAATAATCTTTTATGCACAAAAGACACTGCGCCACGTCATTTGATTGTTGCAGGAAATACTTCCACACTTTACTAGTTTTTGACGCCATTGCAGGCTTCTGGAATGAATTTTGTTCGTTAGGCGGGGGTCCACTGTATACACAAATAACCTGCACATAGAAGAGAGGAGTTTACGACGGCGTTTTGGTCCGACTTAGACCATTTACAAAGTCACACAAACAAAAAGGAGAGGAGGAAGCACTATACAGTGGTCCCTCGGTTTTCGTGTTTAATCCGTTCCTGAGGGATGCACTAAAACTGAAACACACAAAAACTGAAACCATTTTCCCCATAAGAAATAATGGAAATTCAATTAATCCATTCAAGAAACCCAGAAGTTTGGAAAAAAAAAATTTGGGGGGCCTTAAAGATGCACAAATGAATGAAATGAATGTGGCACTTACCCTTACTGAAGACTGATGTTGCTGAATGGAAGAGAGGGAGGAGGGGAGAGGGAAGAGACCCTAATTTTTGGAAGGGGAATCCCCCTCCATAAGGACTCTAGGTACCAAGTCCTCATCTGGGGTCACTTCCCTTCTTTGTCTTTTAATCCCACTAGGACCAGCTTGTGATTCACTGCACACCTGTGGCACTAAATATCTCTCAGAGAGCTCTGTGTCTGGCGGCTCTTTAAAATGTCCCTAAAATGGGACATGGCATTGTCATTGTAAAAGTAGCCAGCACGGATTGCAACATCTTTCTCAGGGTGATGTTCCTCCACAAATGATTGCACCCTACTCCACATTGCACAAATCTCCTTAATCTCTGAAGAAGGCACCTTACATCTCTCTTTCTCCACTGAAGCAATTTCCTGAGTTGTCGTTTGATGTTGTTGCAGCTCAAGCTCTTGCAGCTCTTCAGTGGTTAGATCTTCATTGTAGTTCTCCACCAACTCTTCCACATCTTTGCCACTCACATCCAACCCCCATGCAATTCCCCAATGCCACAATACTTTCCACAACTTCCATAGGCTTCTCAGGGTCAGCTCCAAACCCTTCAGAATCCCTCTCTGGGACACAATCTGGCCACAACTTTCTCCAAGCAGAGTTCATCATCCTGGAAGTCACTCCCTGCCAAGCTTTATCTATAAGGCCTATGCAATGGAAGATATCGAAGTGATCCTTCCAGAACTCTTTTAGGGTCAATTTAGTGTCATTGGTCACATCAAAGCACCTTTGAAACATTGCTTTGGTGTACAGTTTTTTGAAGTTTGCAATGACCTGCTGGTCCATGGGCTGGATGAGAGGAGTGGTGTTAGGAGGTAAGAACTTCACTATTACAAATTTGAAATCCTTAGACATTTGGTCTTCCAAGTCTTGAGGATGACCAGGAGCATTGTCCATTACCAGGAGGCACTTAAGTGGCAATTTATTGTCCAATAGATATTTCTTCATACTGGGGCCAAACACTTGATTAAATCATTCCAGGAAAATTTCCCTAGTGACCCATGCCTTAGCATTAGACTTCCAAAACAAACACAATTTACTCTTGTCAACACTGTAGTTCTTGAACACTTTGGGATTTTCAGAGTGATACACCAGTAAAGGCTTCACTTTGAAATCCCCACTAGCGTTACCACACAACATTAGAGTTAGCCTGTCTTTCATAGGCTTGTGTCCTCGCATTGCCTTTTCCTCCTGCGTGATGTAGGTCCTCCTTGGCATTTTCTTCCAAAAGAGGCTTGTTTCGTGACAATTAAACACTTGTTGGGGTTTGAAATTTTCAGCCTCTACATATTTTTAAAGTCGCGCACAAATTTTTCAGCCCCTTGTTTATCTGAACTGGCACCCTTACCATGCCTTACAACACTGTGTATGTCAGTTTGCTTCTTTAATTTTTCGAACCAGCCTTTGCTGGCCTTAAATTCATCAACGTCAACATCACTTGTTCCAGGCATTTTCTTGACAAGATCGGTATGCAACTGCCTTGCTTTTTCACATATGATGGATTGCACAACACTATCACCCGCTAGCAGTTTTTGGTTTATTCACAGCAACAACAATTTCTCCATATTTTCTATTGTTTGTGATCTCTGTTTCGTTATTGTATTCACCCCTTTCACAACATTAGCTTCAGTGATTGCTTTTCTCTTATACACAATGGAACCGATGGTTGTTGGGGCTTTCTTGTATATCCTGGCGAGCTCGGCAATACATACACCACTATCATATTTTTCTATTATTTCTTTCTTCAGTTCTATGGTGTTCCTCACTTTCTTTACCAAAGAAGTGGCACTAGGAGCTTTCTTTGGGCCCATGGTAGCTTATTTAGTAGTCACACACAGTAATCAAGGCCCAAAAACAATGAATTGTTGATAAATGTTGTGTATAAACTCCTGGGGGGATGTTCACTCAAGCGTAAACAATGCTAGACTGCGTGACAATGTGCGTGGGAGGTGTGTGGGTGGTGGCCTACGGCCTTTGTATGTGCACAGCACTGGTGGACAGGTTCTGGACCAAGCACGAAAACGGAGGGAATCACACAAAAACAGAGGTCAATTTTCCACGAAAAAACTGCACGAAAACTGAAACACACAAAAACAGAGATACACGAAAACGGAGGGACCACTGTATATAGGCCAGCAGACAGGGACGGGAGCAAGAGAGGTAGTTGTGGAGGTAGTAGCAGTGGAGTCAGTCAAATACTAAGAAAGAAGAGCACTGCAAGGAAGCTAGGAGCCCACAGAGGGAAGGAGCAAGAACATAGAGGGGGAAAATAAATATTAATAAAGAACAAATATCCAAGGCAGCACCCCCATAATCAAACATTAACACTACAGCAAATTTATAGTCTTTATTTATCCCACTAAGTGGGATAAATAAAGACTATAAATACTACTACGGTTTATTTATAGAGTAATGTATATTGATAAATGAAATAATGGGATAATTATAGACCAGGAACATGATTCTTAAGACAATTGACAGACAGCGTTTTTAAAGACTTGTATTAATATTGGTAGAATTACCGACAATATGTTAAGTAAAAGGACACAAATGCAACTAATGTGACATTTTATTGTGGCAATGTTTCGCTCTCCAGGAGCTTTATCAAGCTGCTTGATGAAGCTCCTGGAAATAAATGGTATAAAATACCGACACAATGGAAAGATAAACACATAAGCAGTATAATGTGATCCTTTATTGACAACGTTTCGCCCACGCAGTGGGCTTTATCGAGTCACAAACAGATCTGTTTGTGACTCGATAAGCTACTGCGTGGAAAGTATCAATAAAGGATCACATTATACTGCTTGTGTGTTTATCTTTCCAAGAAGCTCTTGGAGAGCGAAACGTTGCCACATTAAAATGTCACATTAGTTGCATTTGTGTCCTTTTGAAGACTTCTTGAAGTGGCTTTATCAATACAAAATCCTAGGATGGCAAAACGTTTACTATAAAGATACCCAGATGTTGCACATGTGTCTTAATTTCATACTGTCGGTATTGTATACCTTTCTTGTACAACTTGTCAGACACAGCAACATCATGGAGTCGATTCTGAGGACCTGCACATAATCTTCTTCACGGCTACGACTACTACTACAACTAACCCATCTCTTTGGGTATGACTTGCTTACACTGGGAAATCCCGCCTACCAGTGACTATGCCCTCGTCTGCTACCCGTCCCATTCAGCTGTCGCCTGTTTAAGGCCAAGCCTCCTAACCTGATCTTCATCGACACACTCCAGGCCAACGATCTCGCATGTGCATCATCGATTTCGCCTCTAATTACCCTGTGTTTGGGAGTGACTTTTCCCTTAGAGTGGTGCTGCTAGACCTTCGTCTTCATCTTCAACATCAGGATTGGTGCGTCGGTGGCTGCCTACCCAAGGGCAGGAAGCCTCCCTCTGCACTCCTGTTGCTGCCTGAAGTCTCCAAGCCATACAGCCGCTCACAGCCAGAGTGCCTCTCCTCTCAGGGCATACAGTGCCCCATCAAGCTACAGTTCACTTCCTCAGTGTCCTGCGCCTCCAGGATTGGTGCGTCGGTGGCTGCCTACCCAAGGGCAGGTAGCCTCCCTCTGCACTCCTGTTGCTGCCTGAAGTCTCCAAGCCATACAGCCAGTGGTGCATCTCCTCGCCACTCACAGACAGTGTTGGCTCTCCTCCCAGGGCATACAGTGCTCCATCAAGCTACAGTTCACCTCCTCAGTGTCCTGCGCCTCCAGGATTGGTGCGTCGGTGGCTGCCTACCCAAGGGCAGGTAGCCTCCTCCTGCACGCCTGTTGCTGCCTGAAGTCTCCAAGCCATACAGCCAGTGGTGCCTCTCCTCGCCGCTCACAGCCAGTGTTGGCCTTCCTCTCAGGGCATACAGTGGCCCATCAAGCTACAGTTCACCTCCTCAGTGTCCTGCGCCTCCAGTGTCAGACTCTACAAGCAAACTTTAATTAAAGTAATAGCCAGGCAAGTACGCGTGTCTACTACTCCACACGTACTTGCCTCACAGATTTGGCCATTTGTCACCGCCACATCTTTACGCAACTAGATGATGCCTTCGATGCCTTCCACCTCCCTTCCCCTTCCCACTCCCCCTCTACCGCCCTCTCCTGCCTCTAAGGCCTATCCTACCTCTGCCTCTTCCAAACCCAATTCTTTCTCGCTGAACCTCAAATACTCTAATTCTGATGCCACTAATCATCCTGAAAATTTATTATTCCAGATCATGGGTGAACCTCAACTTAAAATCTTTAAGACACACTCAGGCTTCAAACTCCTTCTTGACAGACAATCATACGAAACGTACACCTCTACCTCGACCAGACAACAACTGCTAGACGCCGGCTTCACTATTATTTGGACTCCTGAGCACCGTGCCAAAAGTACAGTCATTGCTAAACATGTAGACTATTCTCTCCTGACTGCCTATGACACAAACAAAGAAGACTTAATCAAAGACATTAGTACTAAGAACAAAGTCTCTGTTGACGATATTTACAGATCTGATAACTCTACCATCCTCAAAATACGCTGTTCAACTCCTTCTGACGCCTCTATTCTCTTCAACCAAGGAATCCTTGCCAAAACTATCTGCATTCCTCCAAACACACTCTTCACTCCAAACTTCCACCCCATCACACAATGTCTAAAATGCTACAAATTCGGACACGACAAAAACACATGCACATCCACACAAATCTGCTCCAGATGTTCAGCTACTGGCCACTTCTGGAATAAATGCAACCTCTCCCTTAAATGTTCTAACTGTGGCGGGTCACACACTGCAGTTGCAAATTCCTGTCCTACTTGAAAAGACATTCTCTCCTCCCTCAGAGCAAGCCAACCCCCCTCCCTCCCCAACCCCTTCCCTGCACCCCTCTCCCCTACCAAACCTCCCTCCCCCACCCACAATGCCTGGGCTACTCCACGCACTTGGTCTACCTCTTCTTCCCCAAACCCTTTCTCTATTCTACACACATCAAACACCAACACACAGACTACAAGCACCTCTCCACCTACACCTATACCCACTATAGACTACAAAACTAACTGTCAAGTTGCCACTGCTGCTTACTCTGCGATGGCAATCTCTCAAGCTTACCAATCAGACTACTCACATATCCTTAACCTAATCTTGAATGCTAACAATCTTCCCTCTCTAATTATCCCTCCTTCCTGCTTCTCTTCTAAGCCCCCTCCAACCTCTCCCTCTGACCTCTCTCTCATCACCCCTCTTCCTACCCCCACCAGCTCTCCTCCTCCCCTACCTCTCTTCACATCAACCCTTCCCACCAACACCCCTCCTGCTGCCACTACGACCACCCCTTCCCCCACCTCATCCCTTACCAAAGCTTCCACTTCCTCTGCATCCACCTTCGCCCACTCCTCATCCACCACATCCAAGACTTCATCCAGGTCCAACTCCACCTCCTCCAGACAAAATCCATTCAATCCTAAACCTGCCCCAAATTCTGACAGACAGACCAAAGAACATAAAAGCAGATCCATCTCTTCCTCTCCCTCTAGGAAGAGGGTCCGTAACACCCACAAACACACATCCACCGATGGCACCCCTATCACGGGCTTTAATCTAAACTCCTCCCCAGACATTAACTTTACTACGACGAAACCATTAAATCATGTTTAAGGTGATTCAGTTCAACGTACGTTCTTACTTCATAATTAGACACCTACTGGCTGAACTCCTTGAAGCAGAGAGGCCAGATATTGTCTTACTAAACAGCACCTGCCTCAAAGCCCCTCAACGTATCCGTCATTATGGTTATACTGCACTACAGTCCCCCTACGATCCCCACGATGGGGTTGCCATCCTTGTCAAATCAAACATAAAACATGAATTTCTCCCAATCCCTTTTATTCACCAACACTGTCTTGCGGTCAGAATACACACCCACCTTGGCCCCTTCATCTTCTTCACTACCTATGCTCGCCCAAACACTATTCTCAACATACACGACCTTTCCTTAGTCTTCAACTACACCAACACACCAACATACCTACTAGCTGACATGAATGCCAAACACAACGCCTTTCATCACACCAGTAACAACCAACTTGGTCACCAATTACTCAACTTCACAAACCATAAACACCTAATTCACCTCGGCCCAAACTTCAACACCTTCTACAACCACATGGGCCAAGGCAAACCCGATATCATTCTGGCAAACCGAGCTAGCTCTCTCTTTCAACACTACATCTCACCTGGCCCTATTACAGGCTCTGATCACATCCCAGTCATCTTACACATCTCTTCCAACCCTATCCTCATCCCAGCCAGACCTTCCTTCTCCTACAAGAACGCTGACTGGGATGCTTTCAAACAACACATAGATAATACTAACCTCACCTATGACTACAACAACAAACCTATCTCTGACATTGACACTCAGCTTGATCTCATCCAGGACACCATTACACAAGCAGCCAACTCTGCAATACCAAAGAAAACTCACACCACTCGTTATTCTTTCAAACCCTCAATCAGAACAAGAAGATTAATTTTCTGCTACCACAACCGCTTCCTCTACAACACACATAGATTTAATCAAGTCCGATTAGATCTCACTTACCTCAGAAACAACATTCTACACAGTCTAGACCAAGACCGCAACTCTCATTGGTCACAGCTCATACTACAAGCAGACAAACAGTGAATTAAAAACTCAAAAGCCTTCTGGAACTTTATCAAAAAAATCAGAGGTACCACTCCCACCAACAAATTCAAACACATCACCCACAACAACACACACATCTCAGACCCGCAGGCTGCTACAAACATCTTCAAACACATCTGGGAGAACATCTTCCACCCTCACCCACCCCACCCTAACGCCATCCAACACATTCAGAACATAGAACACTGGAACACTACACACACACACGAAACAACACCAGACAGCCACATCCATCTGGACTCCCTTACCTCCTCCCAAGAGCTCGACACTCCTTTCACCAACACAGACATTAAAACTCTCCTCAGACACCTTCCTCCTAAGGCTCCTGGTGCCTCTGGCCTAAACCATATTATCCTAAAACACCTTCCTGACTCTATCATTACTGCCTACACAAACCTCCTCAATGCCTCCCTTGCTTCTGGTTACTTCCCTTCACTCTTCAAAGCTGCTACTGCTATCCTCCTTCCCAAACCCAATAAAGACCACTCTGACCCTAGAAACTATCGCCCTATCAGCCTCCTCGAAACATTAGGAAAACTCTTTGAAAAACTCATCAACCATCGTCTTCGCAGATACCTGGAACACAACTCACTTCTTTCTGACGGCCAGTTTGGCTTCAGAACTCGCAGATCTACACAGGATGCCATTAACATCATTCTCAACTACATCCACATAAACACAAAACAAAGAAACAGGACAGCCCTGGTTGCAAAAGATGTTGAAAAAGCTTTTGACACTGTCTGGCATGTAGGGCTCAAACACAAACTCTGCACTAACTTTAACCTGCCTCTCACTACTCGTAAACTCCTCTGCAACTTCCTTGACGGCCGCACCATGAGAATCAAATTCCAAGGCTGCTACTCTGACTACTTCACACTAAATGCTGGAGTACCCCAGGGATCTGTCCTCTCCCCTACCCTCTACATTTTATACACTAACGACATTCCAACACCTGTATACCACAACTCCATCACACTAGCCTATGCAGACGACATTACACAACTCATCACTCACGCCATTATAGATACACTCTCACACAAAACAAAATGAGGTCGACAGGATTGCCTTCTGGGAACAAAAATGGAGGATCAAAACCAATGCAGCTAAATCCAGAATTACATATTTTAACTATAGGAAACGTGATCCTCCATTACCTGTCGAGCTCAGAACAGCTGACACCCGCACCTACATCCACATCACACAATCTGTCACAGTCCTTGGCATTAATCTTGACTACCTTCTTTGCTTACACAGACACATTCACTCAAAGCATGCAGTAGCTAGTAAGGCCCTTGCGGGCCTCTACAAGCTGCAACATGCCTCCCAACGCACCAAACTACACCTCTATAAATCCTTAATACGCCCTCTGATAACTTACTCTCCTCTAGCCCTATCTCTTGCAGCCAAAACAAACTTACTTAAACTGCAGCGTGTCCAGAACAAGGCTCTGCGCTGGGTGCTTGATGTCAGATGGGAGGACTTCGCCACAAGCGAGTCTCTCCATGCCCAGTTAGACATCCCTGCGCTGAATCTGTACTGGAAGACTCTCAGTGACAGACAGATAGACAAACTTGAGACACGACATGACTACTGGACCTCTCTCCTTGACAAAGACATTCGCAGACCCACAAACCAACACAACCTTTTCTATTCCTTGTATGAACCTGCTCCTAACCCTATTTACAAATAACCTTTGGATTCCATGACAGGTACCTTGAGCTGTTCGCCCCTCTGACCCACTTTCGCCTTAGCTGCTGGGTTAAGCCCTGGCTCAATTTCTACACTCCTCTCTAGCGCTAATCTTCGCCTGTCCCGTCCTCCCCGCTCACCCCACAGAAGTCTCACCAACAGGAGAGCCTGCTATTCCTGTTCTCAAGTCTGCCCCACGATCGCCTTAGCTGCTGGGTTAAGCCCTGGCTCTATTTCTACGACTAAGAAGACTCCTCTCCAGCGCTATTCTTCGTCTGTACCGTCTTCCCCGCTCATCCCATTGGGATCTTACCTGAACTTATTTGATTCGATTCGACCTGATCTTCATAATCTCCAGACCTACGGTGCGGAATACACCAACTCCAAGGCCGAGGGACTGATTACCTCATCTTTTGTATATAGCTCTCTTCATATTATGTCCTAGGATTTTGTATTGATAAAGCCACTGGATGGCGAAACATTTACTATAAAGATACCCAGATGTTGCAGGGTTTGTAGATGAATGGTTCAGAGAACCCACAAGTTGATAAATTAGACACATATGCCACACTTGGGTATCTTTATTGAGGAAACGTTTCGCCACACAGTGGCTTCATCAGTCTATACAAAGGAGAATGGTGAAGAACAGGAGGAGTTTGATGTAATCAGTCCCTCAACCTTGAGTCGATGTAGTCAGTCCATCAATCTTGAAAAGAATACAACATATGTGCGAAGAAGTGACTTATATACCGTAGGCAGGAGAGGTGCAGCAGTCGCAGGTGGTGTCACCAATGTGGAAGTAGGTGGTGACCAAGGGTTAGGCAAGTGAAGAATTCCCTGTATATTAAGATCCCAAGATGTTGCTGTGTCAGACAGGAACTCCAGGTTGAGGGACTGATTACCTCAAACTCCTCCTGTTCTTCACGATTCTCCTTTGTATGGACTGATGACGTCACTGTGTGGCAAAACGTTTCCTCAATAAAGATACATCAAGTGTTGCACATGTGTCTAATTTATCAGCCTAGTAGGGTTATTGATGCTAGGACCTTGGCTAGTTTTAAATTTAGGTTGGATAAACACATGAGTGAGAGGGGTTGGAATTGAGTGGGACTTGCACATGAGTAAATAGAATTACCAAAGCTTATTTCTTGGGTAGCATTGAAAATTGGGTTGGGCAAATATTGTGTTAGTGGGGTGGATTGTGAAGGACCTGTCTACTATGGGCCAACAGGCCTGCTGCAGTGTTCCTCCTTTCTTATGTTCTTATGTTCTCTCTCTGCACAGGTCATTAAGTTATAATATTTGAAGCTGCAATGTTAATTTATAAAAGTATGTGAATGAATGGTTCAGAGAACCGACGAGTTGGTAAATTAGACACATATGCAACACTTGGGTATCTTTATTGAGGAAACGTTTCGCCACACAGTGGCTTCATCAGTCCATACAAAGGAGAATCGTGAAGAACAGGAGGAGTGTGAGGTTGTCAGGCCCTCAATCTTGAGACGATGTTGTCAGTCCATCAATCTTGAATAGAATAACAGCATATGAGCAGAGGGAGTTTATATACTGTAGACAGGAGAGGTGCAGCAGTTGTAGGAGGTGTCACATTTGTTCAATGTGGAAGTAGGTCGTGCCCAAGGAATAGGCAAGCGAAGAAATCCCTGTATTAAGATACCAAGATGTTGCAGTGTCAGACAGGATGTGAATGAATGGTTCAGAGAACGACGAGTTGGTAAATTAGACACATATGCAACACTTGGGTATCTTTATTGAGGAAACGTTTCGCCACACAGTGGCTTCATCAATCCATACAAAGGAGAATCGTGAAGAACAGGAGGAGTGTGAGGTTGTCAGGCCCTCAATCTTGAGACGATGTTGTCAGTCCATCAATCTTGAGACTGACAACATCGTCTCAAGATTGAGGGCCTGACAACCTCACACTCCTCCTGTTCTTCACGATTCTCCTTTGTATGGACTGATGAAGCCACTGTGTGGCGAATTTCCTCAATAAAGATACCCAAGTGTTGCATATGTGTCTAATTACCAACCGTTAATTTATAAAGCGTAAGAACAAGTTTGTGGGAAACAAACATGCAAGCTCTGTAATTTAGGTTATAATATCCGCCACATCCGCTTTGAATATTTTGTTGGCTGCTCTCTCTTGCTTGTGTCAGCACTTCTACCTGGAAGGTTCCTGTATATCAACATCACAGTTATTGTAATGATTTTATTTTATTACTTTTGTATTTCATTTTTTACTTGACTTTTTATGCTGTTAGTACTGGATTTTACACTGTGCACAACACAAACAGTTGTTTATTTCTGAGAACATTTGCAGCTCGTACATGAGAAAGAAAGGTTACAAAAGCTATGGCTTGGGTAGCATAAAAAATAGGTTGGGCAAATGTATATGGATGGATTTGAGAAGCATCTGTATACAGTGGTCCCTCGGTTTTCGCCGAAAATTCGTTCCAGAATGCTGCTCAAGTGCCATTACCGAACGAATTTACTTCCTTAAGAAATAATGTCACATAGGTTAGTCTATTTCAAACCCCAAAAAATACACTTGCAACAGCACTTACGAAAATACACTTACATAAATGTTCGAGTTTGGAGATGCACGAAAACCGAGGGACAACTGTACATTTGCCCAACCTATTTTTTATGCTACCCAGCTGACTTTTCCACCTCATGTGTAACTACTACTACCTCTATTTGTGTGGGTAAAATGTTGTCAATAAAGGATCTCATTATACCGCTGCATCTGACCGTGCGTCTGGCAGCAGGGCTGCCAGACGCACGGTCGTAAGTCGAGTAGTCATATGTTGCACAGGTCGTAAGCCGGATAGTGAGTGTAGTTTGAAATTAAGATCAGAGGAATGGAAATGGTTGATTTTTGCCGATATTCCGAAGGACACAAATTACAATAATTATCCAATATGCATCCAACTGGTCAGTCTAATACACATTCACAAATGCACTGACACTATTTATACAATTATTAGTACAATAATGCAGTAGTCTTCATACCGATAAATCTTTTTTTGTGTGTGAATAAAAATTCAAAATGGAAAGCAAGTGTAATATAGGAGAAGCCTAGGGACTTGACTAATGAACAGAGAAAATGTTTTAGTGCATGGAATGTCTACATTGTTTATTCTGGACCCTATTTTTAAACTGGCAATTTGCTAATTTTGTGTGGCCAAATTACCAATTTCTGATCACTTTATTTGGGTAGTTGAAATAGGTAAATGGGCAGTTTCTTGTACTCAAAAGATAGAATGGAAGGAGTACTGGTGAAATAGCTATGAGTTTGGTCGACTGGAACAATGGAAGTGGCTCATAATAGGATTCAAAGTGGGTGAAATTCGCCAATGTGTAAATATCGCTGAGACAACTAACTTTGCGAGAGTGTAATTCCGTACGTTTTCCATCAAATTTCATACTTTTGGTTTCATGTCCTTGGGAAAAAGATTCTCTGTCATTTCATAGGAAAAAATATATATTTTTTTTAATTCTTAGACCCTGAGAGAGTTTCCAGAATTGGGGTCTGGACCCCGAAAGGGTTAAACACACTGAACCTTTCTGAGTGGTAAACAAGCATAGGCTTCATCTTGAAATCTTCAGACACAATGGAAAAGGAGGCAGGACAGGCAGGCATTGCAGGCAAGGCAGGCTGGGATGTGTAGAGCAAGGTAGAGCAGGCAGGGCAAGACAGGCCAGATCAGGTAGGGTAGGACAGGTCAGGCTAGATCAGGTAGGACAGGAAGCCAGAGTAGGCAGGACAGGACAGGCCAAATCAAGCAGGGCAGGGCAAGCCAGAGTAGGCAGGGCAGGACAGGCCAGATCAGGCATGACAGGCCAGGCCAGATCAGGCAGGAACAGGACATGCCAGATCAGGCAGAAACAGGACATGCCAGATCAGGCAGAAACGGGACAGGCCAGATCAGGCAGGACAGGACAGGCCAGAGCCAGCAGGGCAGGACAGGACATTCCAGAGCAGGCAGGGTAGTACAGGCCAGAGCAGGTAGGGTAGGAAAAGTCAAGAGCAGGTAGGGTAGAACAGGCTAGAGCAGGCAGGGTAGGACAGGCCAAAACAGGCAGGGTAGGACAGGCCAGAGCAGGCAGGGCATGCCAGAGCAGGTAGGGCAGGACAGGCCAGAGCAGGCATGGCAGGGCAGGACAGGGTTTAAAGGCAGGCAGAAAGCAGGCAGGTGCACATGCATGCACAAAGGTCTGCAGGAATGCAGAGATTGGTAAAGAATTGCTGACTTAATATTTACACTCTTGTCGCAATCTCCTGCTGCCCACATGCACGTGTCTTGGTACGTATACTGTACAGTCTCCTGCTGCCCGCATGCACGTGTCTTGGTACATGTACTGTACAGTCTCCTTCCTGCCTTGGTTTCTTTTTTACCCTCCCTTGCTTCTACACACCAACCCCCTCCCCCTCTCCTCCAACACACATTAGTAGGCATTGCAGACAGGGCAGGCTGGGTCATACAGAGCAAGGTAGAGCAGGCAGGGCAGGACAGGAGAGGCCAGAGCAGGCAGGACAGGACAGGATAGGATGGACAGGCAGGACAGGACAGGCCAGAGCAGGCCAGGCCAGGCCAAGCCTGGCCTGGTCTGTTAGATTGATTGTTCTATTTTTGGATATTTTTTTAGTTCCTAGAATTTCAGATAAGGTTTTCCAGGTCTTTTTCATATCACCTTTTATGTTATGTAATCTGTTCTCATAATACAATTTTTTTTGACCTTCTAATCAGGCTGGTTAGGATTGACGAGTAACGTTTAGTTTGGCCTCTGGTTATTTGCCCCATCCTGTACTGTTTTTCATATAGGTGCTTTATATTAATAGATTTGAGGATGCTGGGTGTGAGCTAGGGACTCTTCAGTCTCTTAGCTGTGATCTGTTTAGTTTTTTTTAGGGCAATGTATGTTATAGACCTAGGTTGTAGGTTGGTAGACAGCAACCGCCCAGGGAGGTACTACCGGAGCCAAGTGAGTGTAAAACGAAAGCCTGTAATTGTTTTACATGATAGTACGATTGCTGGTGTCTTTTTTCTGTCTCATAAACTTGCAAGATTTCAGGTATATCTTGTTTCTTCTACTTACACTTAAATCACATTACACATTCATGTACTGTACAAGCATATATATACACACCCCTCTGGGTTTTCTTCTATTTTCTTACTAGTTCTTGTTCTTATTTCCTCTTATCTCCATGGGGAAGTGGAACAGAATTCTTCCTCCGTAAGCCGTGCGTGTCGTAAGTCGACTAAAATGCCAGGAGCAAGGGGCTAGTAACCCTTTCTCCTGTATACATTACTAAAGTTAAAAAGAGAAACTTTTGTTTTTCTTTTTGGGCCACCCTGCTTCGATAGGATATGGCCGATTTGTTGAAAGAAGAAAGAAAGAAGTATGTTATAGAGGTATTGGGTCTTTTTTAGAAAAATTATTAATATATTCATCAGTATCTATAGATTTCTAGCTCGTGCCAGTCGATGTTTGTCATTGCTGTTATAAAGTTATTAAAAGCTGTCTCATTATGTAGTCTGAAGGTAACTTTAGTAATGTCTTGGGGCTATTTACCTAGGTTGGTTATGAGAAAGGTAGGATAGTGGTCTGTGGTGTTATCTGTGATTATGCCTGATTTTAGAGGGGATATGGTGTTAGTCCAGATGTGGTCTAATAAGAAGATACTAGTTTCCGAGATTCTTGTAGGTTTTGATATTGTTGGTAGCAGCAAACAGTTGCTCATAATGTTTGTAAATTCAGTTACTTGTGGGTCCTGGTCATGCAGGAGATTTATATTGAAGTCGCCTGTGAGCAGCAAGTGGTCTTTGTTCATGTGTGCATCAGTTATCATGCTTCCTAATTTTTCACTAAATTGGTAAATGTTTGACTGTGGTACTCTGTAGATGTTTATCACTGTGAGAGGTTTTTGTAGGTCTTTGGATTTAAATTTAGCTATAATATATTCTCCATGTTCATCCCTTGTGCAAGTATTGTTGATACATTCAAGTTGATCTGAGTAGTATATAGCTGTTCCACCCCTTGCTGGTCTGGCCTACAGTTGTGTATGGCTATGTAACCAGGAATGGCATAGATATCTGTAGTACCAGGCTTTAGCTAGGTTTCGGTGAGAGTAATGATAGACATACTGGCATGCAGGGAATTTAGTAATGCTGTGAGGTCATTGTAATGTTTGCTCAAAGATCTGACATTGTAATTAAAGACAGTTATGTTATTGTTGGCTCTGAGTAGTGTCTTTGCTTGTTCTGCTGTGTAATAATTACAGTTGCTGTTAGATTCGTGTAAGTCATTTAATAAGAGGTTGATATCAGGATCAATGCTTGTAATCATAAGATTGAGTGTGATTCTATAACTAGACTTAAGAACAATGTATTATGCTAAACTTAATATGATGCTAAATTAATTAATCTTACTAGCTAATGGATTATAATAAGTAACTATAAACACAGAGATATAGGTAACTCTTACAATTTTGATGATTTAATATTGAACTGGCTATTGATATGGTTGAAATAATTACTGTGACAAGTATTAAATTATTATGGAACAACTATTTGGATTCAATATTGCACTGGTTGTAATTTTAGAACTTTTTTATCTCACTTACTCAACTCTCACCCTACATTAAGACTACAAATATTTTAAGGTAAGTAGTGAGTGTACTGTATATGCATTTTATTGCTCTAGAGCGCTTTAAATGTTGTAGTTTGGGTTGGCTAGGCGGGATGCCATACCTCTCACATGACTTTCTACAAATAAATACTTTTCACCTCTCACCCTACATTAACCCTTTCGGGGTCGGTGCCGTACTAGTACGTTTTACGAGCAGGGGTTGGTGCCGTACTAGTACGCCCAAATTCTAGCGGCCTCAATTTAAGCAGAAAACGTCTGGTAGGCATACATATGAAAGAATGGGTCTGTGTGGTCAGTGTGCGCAGTATAAAAAAAATCCTGCAGCACACACTGCATAATGAGAAAAAAAAAACCTCTGACAGTTTTTTCGATTAAAACAGCGACTTTGCAGTCGATTTTCGTATGGTATTTATTGATGTATTCTCGTTTTCTTGGTCTCATTTGATAGAATGGAAGATATATTACAGAAATAGAGATGATTTTGATTGGTATGACAATGACAAGTACCTTGAAATTGAGCTCAAAGTAGCGAAAATGTTCAATTTTTGACGATGTTCATGAGTAAACAAATCACACCATGCGTCCAATACACATCAACTGGCGAGTCTTATGTAGACAGCCTGACTGTCTGCATAGACAGCCCATGCTGTCTGCCAGCTGAGTTCATATTTCGTGCCATGCTAGTTTCCATAGTTTCCGCCAGAGGGCAAGCCTGGTAGGCGTACCCACGTCTACCAGACCCGCCCTGGCCCACTCTCACTTGGCGCCCAGACACTCAGACAACAGGCCTACTCCTCTCCTTCCGCAAGGCCCATGGCCCTTGGCCATGGCCACAGACACGCAGCCTGTTACTCGCACCTTTATTACAAATAAAGTAAGAAGCCTCCGAAGCCTTATCATTTCAACCACGCCTCCAAGAACCGCCCAAAGAACACATTGGTTATAAATGGTGACAGCGGTGCCTCGCAGCTGACGTGTGTTGCCCGCGAGGGGAGGAAGAGGAATGAAGTTTGTCTTTCAATTCATCAGCCTACACAAGAAGCATCCGTCTCTCAACGAGTTATCCTGATGTCGTGTCTGCAAATCTCAGCGTCCAGACACAGGTACAAGCAGGATTCAGGCCGAAATTTGTCTAATTCTCCGAGAAATGGCGTCACTGACTTCACGCCACAGCGTCCCATGCTGTTTCTCAGTCACGTGCTCAGCCTTGCCAGCATGTTCTGCTGTTGTTGTTCAGCTCAGCACTGCTATCAGCACTTCAGAGGTGAGTTTGTGGTGATTTCCAAGTGTGAGCGTGTCTCCTCGTGTATTGTGGGTGAGGGAGGTAGGCCCGCGGCCCTGTCTCTCACCATACACGCTCGCCCTAGTGTACGCCGCCACACACCATACACCACTCACTGCCCACTCCCTCTATGCTGTTTTCTGTGAATTTCCTTGTGAATTCTTGCCAGAACTGTGTATCCGAGTGTCGAGGCCACTCGAAGCCACGTGTGACCACGTGTGGGTCTGCGCCTACATCAACCCATGACGTCACCACCATGCTGCTGACGTCACGATGCTGCCGACTCCACGACGTCACTCCTCTGATGTCACTTCGCGATGTCACTCCATGACATTCATCATGATGTCACTCCAGAACGTCACCTCGCGACGTCACCCACGATGTTGCCTGACGTTCGCGACGCCTGCTGACATCACTCGTGATGTCACGCCCGACATCACCCACATGATGTCCCGAGTGCTGTAGTTTCACCGTGAGCATTTTATTTTCTTTTTTTGTCGAGAAGTTTGAGAGAAGATTAAGTCGAGTGTTCATTAATTATTCCTCTCAGTCAGTGTTCTCACATGTTCGTGTATTGCTTAGTGACGATTTTTATACAGAAAAGCGTCATTTGCTAGTAAGCTATATTGTACCACATGTGCAGTATGTGTGCAGTTTCTCGTGTGTCCTATGTAGCACCTGTGTGTTACTTTGTCACCCAGTGTGTGACCCGCGCCCCGCGCGCTTGACAGCTGACATTTGTCAGTCCAGGCGTCAGTTACGAGCGTCCGAGCGCCTTGTACAGAAAGCTCTTATTGTTCGCCGCTCGTAGATGCCTTTGCTGAATCGTACCCGCGACGATTCTCCCATCGAGACCGTTCCACTTCACCTTCTAGACCGTCAGTCCAGTTATTACAGATGACCAGTCTGGGGACGCTTACACTGCCCTCTGCTGTAACTTCTACTGTCGAGAGATGTCACTCGCCAAGCCGCAGTTAAGCCTGTTGGCAGGCGACTGTCAGCCTCGTGTCACAGCTTCAGTGAGCAGCCTGCACAAAGATGATGTCACTTTGACTGCTAGCCCACTCACTGCAGTAAGGTGTATGCTGTTACAACCTCCAGATGTTTCGCCGAGTCGTCCCTGTCACGACTCACTCTACACTCGCCAGCAGCGACACCTCCAGCGACAGTATCAGTCGAGGAATGTCCTCCTGAGTCGCTTGCCAGTCCTGTTCTGTTGCGACTACTGACGACGCCTCACTCGAGGGCACCAGCAGTTGTGCCCCAGGTTGAGTGAACCCCTGCAGCGACTACTACGATGTCTGCTTCACATTCCAGAGGAGACCGTACCCTGTTACGTCGCAGCTCAGCCGAAGCTGTCTCCCGTATTGCAGTATGTGTCCAGACGCAGGAAGGCGTGCAGTGCTGCATCGACGCTCACTGCCTTAGACCACGAAGCACACCGTTTTTTTCTTCCCTCTCTGGAGGAAGTTTTTTTTCTATGTCCATATGTTTATGTATATATGTATTTTTCTTTCGTGTTCTGTGACCTGTTCTTGCGAGAGAGAGACCCGAGTTTTTTTAATGCCATTCATGGTCGGGTCGACCATGGGTAGCGTGACCGAGCGATGTAGACAGCCTGACTGTCTGCATAGACAGCCCATGCTGTCTGCCAGCTGAGTTCATATTTCGTGCCATGCTAGTTTCCATAGTTTCCGCCAGAGGGCAAGCCTGGTAGGCGTACCCACGTCTACCAGACCCGCCCTGGCCCACTCTCACTTGGCGCCCAGACAACAGGCCTAACTCGTCTCCCCCTCTCGCAAGGCATGGCCCTTGGCCATGGCCACCGACACGCAGCCTGTTACCCGCACCTTTATTACAAATAAAGTAAGAAGCCTCCGAAGCCTTATCATTTCAACCACGCCTCCAAGACGACAAATAACACGTCGGTATACTTATGTTCATGCACAAGTGCTCTGATATTATTTATACCATTTTTACAATGATGCAGTTGTATACATAACAGTAAATCTTAACCCTTTGGGGGTCGACAGGCCTTCTCGGAAACGTGTTCCTGGGGTCGAAATTTTTTTTTGGAAAAAAAATTAATTTTTTCTTATGAAATGATACAGAATCTTTTTCCGATCATAACGCCACCAAAATTATGAAATTTGATCGAAAACGAACAGAATTATGCTTTCGCGAAGTTCGCGGTATCTATGACACGGACGCATCAGCGATTTCACCCACTTCGAGCTCTATTTTCGACAAATTCCAATGTTTCAGTTTCCTAAAATTATAGCTATTTCGCTATAATTCCATTTCTTCTATCGATTGAGTACAAGAAACTGCCTATTTACCAATTTTATCTACCCAAAATAGTGGTCAGAATATGGCAATTTTCCAATTTCGCACAAATTTCATACGATGCCAATTTCAAAATAGGGTCCAGAGTAAACAAGGCAGACATTCCTGGCACTAAAATAACATGTTCTCTGTTCTTTAGCCACGTCTCCAGGCCCCTGTTCCATTACTTTTGCTTTCCATTTTGAATTTTTATTCTCACACAAAAATAGATTTACTGTTATGTATACAACTGCATCATTGTAAAAATGGTATAAATAATATCAGAGCACTTGTGCATGAATATAAGACTCGCCAGTTGATGTGTATTGGACGCATGGTGTGATTTGTTTACTCTTGAACATCGTCAAATATCGAACATTTTCGCTACTTTGAGCTCAATTTCAAGGTATTTGTCAATGTCATACCAATCAAAATCATCTCTATTTCTGTAATATATCTTCCATTCTATCAAATGAGACCAAGAAAACGAGAATACATCAATAAATACCATACGAAAATCGACTGCAAAGTCGCTGTTTTAATCGAAAAAAACGGTCAGGTTTTTTTTCTCATTATGCAGTGTGTGCTGCAGGATTTTTTTTATACTGCGCACACTGACCACACAGACCCATTCTTTCATATGTATGCCTACCAGACGTTTTCTGCTTAAATTGAGGCCGCTAGATTACGCTGGATTAACACAATTTTGAACAAAAGTCACAGAGAAATAGGATATTTTTACAATGTTGATGATTTACTATTTAACCGGCTAATTGAAATGGTTGGAATAATTACTTTGACTAATATTAAATTATTATGGAACAATTATTTTGATGTGATTATTATGCATAGAATTCTGTTTGGAGATTAGAAGGTGTAGGGTTATTTAAAGCATGTACTCAGAACTGAGGGGGGTGGTATTTTTTTTGGGTGAAAAAGTGAGGTCTTGGGTATCCTAGGAAGATGGAGGAAAAAAGTTCTTGAGGGAGTGACATCTATAGTGGAGGGTAGGGCAGTGAGGGGTCATGACTAGACATGGTTGGAGAATTTAAAGGTAATTTATGAAGGGTTAGAGTTTACTGGAGGTGAAAAGTTGGGATGGAACTGAAGGGTATCTGAGTTTTAATGTCTTGTGCTTTTGGAGACAGTATTAAAGTAACTTTTTATGAAGGGATTAAGGATATGGAGGTGATAAGAAAAAATGCCTGAACGTAATGGAAGGTGTATCTGAGCCTTAATGTCGGTGTGTCTTGGCAAGACAGATGGTAAAGTCTTCTTTTTTTATTTGAGTACTCACTCCGGGAAATGCCATGTGTGTAAAAAAAAAAAAAATGTTTAACAGTAATGTTTGTGCAGTATGGTACTGTAGTATTTATCTTGAATGTTGATCCTGTCTTGATCATCATTAGTTAGTTTAATATCTTTATTATGCACCCCATATCCATCCTGTGGGCGGTAGTCAAAAGATTACAGAGGTACATAATGGGTCCAGGGACTGGGCCCCAAAGTTACGATAGCTGAATAAGTTAAAAAGGTAATGAACTCCAGGTAGATCTGGTCACAATCATGAAA
Source organism: Cherax destructor (assembly GCA_009830355.1). Taxonomy (NCBI): domain Eukaryota; kingdom Metazoa; phylum Arthropoda; class Malacostraca; order Decapoda; family Parastacidae; genus Cherax; species Cherax destructor. The sequence continues at coordinate 13,626 of WNWK01020631.1, read as the reverse complement.
AGTTACAAAGGTAATGAATTCCAGGTAGATTTGGTCACAATCATGGCAAGTTACAAAGGTAATGAACCATCTACACTCCTATACATGGTTACAATCATGAACAAATTACAGACTAATGAGCCGCTGACACGTCCACACCCGGTCACAACTGTAATGAGTTTATTTTTATTATTTTTTTTATTAACACATCGGCCGTTTCCCACCAAGGCAGGGTGGCTCAACAAAGAAAAACTTTCATCATCATTCACTCCATCACTGTCTTGCCAGAGGCATGCTTACACTACAGCTACAAAATTGCAACATTAACACCCCTCCTTCAGAGTGCTGTCAATGTACTTCCCATCTCCAGGAATCAAGTCTGGCCTGCCGGTTTCCCTGAAACCCTTCATAAATATTACCTTGCTTACACTCCAACAGCATGTCAAGTCCTAAAAACCATTTGTCTCCATTCGCTCCTATCTAACACGCTCACTCACGATTGCTGAAAGTCCAAGCCCCTCGCACACAAAACCTCCTTTACCCCCTCCCTCCAACCTTTTCTAGGCCGACCCCTACCCCGCCTTCCCTCCACTACAGATTTATACATTCTCGAAGTCATTCTATTTTGTTCCATCCTCTCTATATGTCCAAACCATCTCAACAACCCCTCCTCAGCTCTCTGGATAATAGTTTTGGTAATCCCACACCTCCTAATCTCCAAACTATGGATTCTTTGCATTATATTAACACCACACATTGCCCTCAGACATGACATCTCCACTGCCTCCAGCCTTCTTTTTGTTGCAACATTCACAACCCATGTCTCACACCCATACAAGAGTGTTGGTATAACTATACTCTCATACATTCCCCTCAGTGCACCACTCACCTTTTTCCATTCGTTAATTCTATGATTCACCTCATCCTTCATATACCTATCTGCTGATACATCCACTCCCAAATATCTGAACACATTCACCTCCTCCATACTCTCTCCCTCCAATCTGATATCCAATCTTCCCTTATCTAATTTTTTTGTTATCCTCATCACCTTACTCTTTCCAATATTCACTTTTAATTTCCTTCTTTTACATACCCTACCAAACTCATCCACCAACCTCTGCAACTTCTCTTCAGAATCCCCCAAACACACAGTGTCATCAGCAAAGAGCAACTGTGACAACTCCCACTTTGCCAACACCCAAGCATTCACTTCTCTTACAACTTCATCTATAAATATATTAACCCTTTCGGGGTCGGTGCCGTACTAGTACGTTTTACGAGCAGAGGTTGGTGCCGTACTAGTACGCGTAAATTCTAGCAGCTTCAAATTAAGCGGGAAACAGCTGGTAGGCCTAGGGATGAGAGAATGGGTCTGCGTGGTCAGTGTGCGCAGTAGGAAAAAAATCGGGCACCCAGTGGTGCATTGTGGGAACACCATTTCAGTACACCTTCTCCACCATGCCTCGCAGCAAGAAACACCTTACTCCTCGGCGAATTGGGACACTTTTATTCATCAGTGACAGTTCTAACAGTGATGGGGGTGTTAGTGAAGGTGACTTTCAAGGTTTTGAGGCGGTTGTGACCGAAACTAGTGACCATAATACCGGTATAAGTGAGGAAAACCCAGACGACCCACAGCCGTCCACCTCTGGTGCTGTGGCGTCTTGTTCACGGCCAGTTGTACCAGAACGAAGGCGGAAACTCCTATTTTCTAATGTCCCAGACTCAGATGTGAGCAATGGTGATGATAGTGATAGTGACTATGAACTCCAAGCCCTTCGAAATAGTTCCAGTAGCGCGAGTGAAGAGGAATATTCACCAGTGAAGCGTCAGTATATACGACGGTATATGCGCTCTGGTAGTGTGCCATATGCTCTTCCAAGGGTTAGGAGTACATCTCGGAGTACATCCCGTGGGCGTACAACAGGAAGTGATAGTGAAAATGATGATGATAGCGTTGCAATTGGTATGAGAAATGTGCATGCAACTGGTAGTGGTGGTAGTGGTGGTGGTCGTGTGGCGTGCGAGGCACCAGCAGTGGACCATGCTGGCACCCACGGCGCTGACTCAGCTCAGTTACAACAAAGGCAACCCTCACCCACCCACCAACCCCAACAACCACAACCTCCACTTCCACAACCCCCACAACCACCTGTAAATATCCAGTACCCACCAGCAGACCGCACCTGGGATTGGCAGGAAGCTGACAATTTTATTCCCAATCCCCATCAGTTTGATGAAAGTCACAGTGAATTACGCCCATCTTGTCCACTTGGGAACAATGCCACTGAACTGGAATGTTTCCAGTTATTCTTTGACGAACCCCTGATAGACATTATTATCAGAGAAAGCAACAGATACTTCGATTACACAATGGCAAACACGATTCTTTCACCAAAATCACGTCTACACCAGTGGAAGGAGACAACTGTGGCAGAGATGTATCTTTTCTTTGCCACAATAATGCTTATGCTGCATGTTTATAAACACCGTATCAAATCATATTGGTCAACAGACAGATTGATTGCAACACCAGCTTTCAGTGATATATACCAGTGAATCGATTTGTGCTACTTCTACGCATGTTGCTTTTTTCGGACAAAACCAGGCCTGACAGATCCGACAGGTTATATAAGATTAGGAATGTGTTTCTGTATCTGAAAGAGAAGTTCAATATGTATTTTTATCCCTTCAGGAAGCTTGTTATTGACGAGTCACTGATTCTGTTCAAATGTAGACTGTCATTCAAGCAGTATATACCAAGCAAGAGGAAACGCTTTGGTATAAAGTTGTTTGTGCTTTGTGATTGCTACAGTGGTATTGTATTGGATATTATTGTGTACACTGAAGTAATACATTGAAAGATACCAGGAAGTTACTGGGTATCTCTGGTGATGTGGTTAGAACAATGATGGAACCATATCTTGGTAGGGGCATAATTATATACTGATAACTGGTACACAAGCCCTCCTCAGTGATTTTTTGCGAGTGAACTTGACAGATGTGTGCGGTACAGTGCGTGCAAATCGTAAGCATATGCCTAGGTTCAGTGCTGGCACTCGTAGAGGTGAGGTGGGCGTTTGCTGCCATGATATCATGGCATTTCGTGGCATGACAAACGAGATGTCACACTGTTGTCATCAATTCACCCTAATGAAATGGCAGACAGTGGCAGGGTGAATAGAGAGACCGATGAACCCATTCTAAAACCTGCAGCTGTGATGGACTACACTCTCAATATGCGTTCAGTGGACAAATGTGACATGCAGATTGGGTTTGCTGATTGTGTTAGAAAGAGTTATAAGTGGTACATAAAACTCTTTTTCACATTCTGGACATTTCCATGCTCAATGCTTATAATGTTTATAAGTTGAAGACCACAAACAAACCACCATATGGCGAATTTTGTTTGTCTGTTATCAGGCAAATAATCACCAAGTACCAAGAAACACCACCTGCAATAGAAAACCGCCAACGAAATTACCAACAACTACCCTCTCGTCTGAGGCTTGGTGGTGAACACTTCCTAACAAAACTGCCTGCTACTGCTTGCAAGAAAATAGCTCAGAAGAGGTGTTATGTCTGTGCACATACAAAAAGACGCCCACAGCAACGCAAAGACACTCGTTTTATGTGTGTGGAATGTGAAACACCATTGTGCATGGAACCATGTTTCAGAGACTTCCACAAGCTGCAGAACTTCTAGAAACATCTGCAGTGACTCAATATGTGTATATATATGATTGAACAATAGTTATAAACATAATTGTACATTGTACATTGTTGTAAATATGTTTTGTAAACAAACTAGTGATAACAAACTTTGTGGCATTATTTTATAAGAAATAGCAAGTGAATATTTGAAAAACAGCACTTATATTGGTCTCACAGTCCATAAAAGTTATTTGAAAAAAAAAAATTAAATTTCATAAGAAAAAAAAAAAAAACGATTACCGGCCAACCGGAAGCCGCCGATGTTGCCATCACCGGATCATTTTGGGTCAGCTATTTAGATTCAGAAAAAAAAAAACTATCATTTCATAAGAAAAAATAATTTTTTTTTTTCCGAATATTTTTCGACCCCAGGAACACTTTGCTCAGAAGGCCTGTCGACCCCCAAAGAGTTAAACAACCATGGTGACATTACATATCCCTGTCTAAGGCCTACATTTACTGGGAAATAATCTCCCTCTCACCTACATACTCTAACCTGTGCCTCACAATCCTCGTAAAAACTTTTCACCACTTTCAATAACCTACCTCCTATTCCATACATTTGCAACATCTGCCACATTGCCCCCCTATCCACCCTATCATATGCCTTTTCCAAATTCATAAATGCCACAAACACCTCTTTACCCTTATTTAAATATTGTTCACCTATATGTTTCACTGCAAACACTAGGTCTACACACCCCCTACCCTTCCTAAAGCCTCCTTGTTCATCTGCTATCCTGCTCTCCATCTTACTCCTAATTCTTTCAATAATAACTCTACCATACACTTTACCAGGTATACTCAACAGACTTATTCCCCTATAATTTTTACACTCTCTTTTGTCCCCTTTGCCTTTATACAAAGGAACTATGCATGCTCTCTGCCAATCCCTAGGTACCTTACCCACTTCCATACATTTATTAAATAAAAACATTAACCACTCTAAAACTATATCCCCACCTGCCTTTAACATTTCTATCTTTATCCCATCAATCCCAGCTGCTTTACCCCTTTCATTCTACTCACTGCCTCACGAACTTCCTCCACACCCACAACTGGTTCTTCCTCACTCCTATGTTATTCCTCCTTGCCCTATATACGAAATCACAGTTTCCCTATCTTCATCAACATTTAACAATTCCTCAAAATATTCCCTCCATCTTCCCGATACCTCTAACTCTCCATTTAATAACTCTCCTCTCCTATTTTTAACTGACAAATCCATTTTTTCCTAGGCTTTCTCAACTTATTAACTACTCAAAACTTTTTCTTATTCTCAACAAAATTTGTTGATAACATTTTATCCATCTCTCATTTGCTCTCTTTTACACTGCTTTACCACTCTCTTAACCTCTCTTTTCTCTCCAATACTCCTCCTCCTTGCATCACTTCTACTTTAAAAACCTCTCATATGCTAACTTTTTCTCTCTTACTACTTCTTTGCATCATCATTCCACCATCGCTCTTCTTCCTCCCTCACCCACTTTCCTATAACCACTAACTCTGCTGGAACACTCTAGCACTATATTCTTAAACTTACTCCATACCTCTTCTACCCCACTGCCTGTACCTCACTAGCCCATCTGTCCTCCAACAGTTGTTTATATCTTACCCTAACTGCCTCCTCCTTATTTTATAAATCTTCACTCTCTCTTCCTTGTGTTTCATTCTCCTTGTATCCCATCTACCTTTACTCTCACTGTAGCTACAACTAAAAAGTGATCTGATATATATGCCCTGGCATGCCAGTGGCTCCCTGCCTTCTATATAAATCTCTATGTAAAATGTGATGAAATAAAAATTATTATTATTATTATTTATATATCTGTGGCCCTCTATAAACATGCACATCCTGAGTCTACCAACAGTCTTTTATCTACCAATATGTAGACCAACAAATTACTGTCATTTCAGCCCTACATCATATCTGATACTTATCCTCTTTTTCTTAAAAATATGTGAATACCTATAACCAAACCCTTTCTATACAAAGTTCAATCAATGCTCCCCATTATCATTTACACTGGTACCCCAAACTTACCTACCACACCCTCTCTAAATCCTTCTCCTACTTTAGCATTTAGGTCCTCACACGTTACTCTCTCACTTGGCTCAAAAGTTCCTTAACATCTCCCAAAATCTCTCTCTCCTCTATTCTCTTCTCCAGGTGCATACGCACTTATGGACCCACTTTCACATCCGACCCTTATTTTAACTCACATAATCCTTGAATTTATACATTTATGTTCCTCTTCTCTCCATAACTGATCCTTCAACATTATGCTACCCCTCTTCCTTAGCTCTAACTCTCTAGATACTCCTGACTTAATCCCATTTATTTCTCCCCACTGAAACTCGCCACCCTTCAGCTTTGTTTCGCTTAGGCTAGGACATCCAACTTCTTTTCATTCATAACATTAGCAATCATCTTTTTCTTATCATTCGCACTACATCAACACACATTCAAACATCCCAATTTTATGAAGTTTTTCCTTATCTTGTTTTTAGTAATTTATACAGAAGGGGATTATTAGCCCATTGCTCCCGCATTTAGTCGCTTCTACGACACGCATAGGTTACGGAGGGAATTCTGTTCCATTTCCCCATGGAGATAAGCAGAAATAAAAAAGAACAAGAACTTGAAGAAAAGAAGAAAAACCCAGAGGGGATTAGTATATATGCTTGTACATGCATGTGTGTGTTACCTAAGTGTAAGTAGAAGTAGCAAGACATACCTGCAACCTTGCATGTTTATGAGACAGAAAAAGACACCAGCAATCCTACCATCATGCAAAACAAATTACAGGCTTATGTTTCACACTATTTGGTAGGACGGTAGTACCTCCTGGGTGGTTGTTCTACCAACCTGTGCATGCACACACCTATATGAGCATGCGTGCATACACACGAGCACGCGCACACACGAGCACGCACACACATAAAGCACATACAGACACACACACATGAGCATGACAGACACACACAGCCTAGGCTGGTGGCTAAAGCTTCACGCATGGAGGCCGGGTCAATCTGCTGGGAAACATTTGAAGTGTTTCCTACACACACACAACAGGCCTAGTGTCCTGTTCGACATGTGCCTAGGACAAAATGGTAATCAACACACTGAGTGCTCATGCACAGACACACGAGCATGCACGCACAGGCACACACACGAGAGCGCATACACACACACGGGCGCGTGCACGCACACATGAGCATGTACACACACATGAGCACACGCACACACATGAGCGCGCACGAAACACACGAGAATACACACACACACACACACATGGTAATGCTTTTTATTACAGTGAGCAAAGTCAGGGTATTTTTCCAGAATGGTTTGTAATATACCACTGTGGATAAATACTTTGCCATTTCTTGAACATTTTATGAGTTGTCTCTGAATTCATTAATCTTATAGCACTCCAGCACATAATGATGCAGGGTGTGACAATAGTCCATCTGGCAACGTTTACATTTCATTTGGTCACATCTGGTGGTGGTGATTTAACCCGCCGAAGATACTTATAACCCAGCCGGAGCCGGGTGGTAGTGACAACCAAGACTCTGCTTAGTATTTTGTTGGAAGCACCTTACATGTGGCCCCCGATGATAGAATGATGATAGCTCATCGGAAGGGATATTTCTTGCTAATTTTAGGTTTCATAAGTATTTCCCACCAATGAAAGTGCAAGTCACTTGTTCGTAAGTACTAATTAGTTCCAAGTGCCAGTGTTGTAAGCCTGAAATTTTTATTTTGGAAATGTAAATTACCCCCTTTACTGTATTTCCTTTCCACCCTGTTTAAGGATGTATCTGTTTAATAGTTTATCCTTATGTAAAAAGGTGAAATTGTTTCCATTTGAAAATTTTCATTTTTTGTGTTGTTAAAAATTGTTCCTTCCTGAATTATCAGTGAAAAAAAGGGGATAGTAAAATGCAGAAATTTATAAATCAAAATCAACTTTGTTTGATAAAAATTACAAAGTGGGGTTATTTTATGTTGTTTATACATTTTATGAAATAATGATTAAAAAGCTACAGAGTTTCCCCATTAGCAAAGCCTTATAATAGATTTTTACTCTATAGTGACACAAAAATTTATTATTAAGTTTGGGTAATTGTAGTGATTAATAGGTTTACAAAATTGAGGTAGTATATTTAAGAATTTAACAATTAGTTTACATATTAATGGGAATGGTGCCATGTTGGCATGATAGTTTCTATATTGAGGTCTTAGGAAACTTATACTCTTCTATGCTTCTTCAATTTTTGTTTCCTGAGAAATTTGTTTTCTTATGCTTTGCAGTACATTAATTTTCCAGAGTTTTACATAGATACCCAGAAGTGGTTATAATCACTTTTTCACCAGTGGACTGTAGGTCAGAGATGTAAATTGGACCCTTCAACCATATTTTGGGGAAAACATCCAGAAGCCAAAAACATAAAAGGGTAGAGAATGAAATGAGATACATACATTCAGCTGACATCAGGGTCTGCCTGGACCCTAATGATCACTATTTTTATCTGTCAACTTGATAATGGTCAGATGAACCAAAAGGGTTTCCTTCAATTGTGGATTAGTTGCAATTGTTTGAGCCATAGAAACAAATAACCGGGTACATAGGGAAGGATACAACTTTTTTTGGGTCCAACTTAACATTTAAAAAAGTCACACAATGAAAGAATGAGGAAGCATATATATAGGGCGAGGACAAGGTAAAGGAATAGAAGGAGAAGAGGAAGTAGTGGTAGGGTAAGATAGGTAGTAGAAATAGTAGTAGAAGAAATAGTGGTATATAAAGTGGGGAAGAGTAGTTTAGTGGAAAAGAGAAAAGGGAGTGAAGGGTGAAGGGAGGGAATATGCGTAGTCCCAATAGAAAAATAGAGGGGGCCCCTTAGCTCTCCTGCAGTCCCTTCCTTTTCTCCCCCCAGACTGACCCCACTTTTTACCAGTCTTCTCCATTCCTCTACTATTGCAACTCCTTACTATTCCTTCCTTCACCCTTCATTTTATTACAACCTCAGGTTCAATGGCCTGTTAACCTGAGTGAAAAAGGGAGCTTGGAGCAAAGAAACACAGTAGAAAATGCTTGAATTTGTATTTCCTTTTACCAATCTCTTATGATTATATCAGACTTGTCTTTTCCTTCACCAAGTAAATAGGTGTACACTATATCAGAAAGAGTAGTATTTAGTGCACGCCACGGTTGTCAAGGCAAAACAGCAGCCAAAAGACAGAGACAACCTTCCACAACCAGCTTATGCAGAAATTCCAATGACAAACTGTGAGTGGTATCCACGTCACCTTGTCATTGTCAAACTCGCATTATAATTGGCTGAACCGAGTCATTGATTTGATGATGGGCCCATCGCCAAACCCTTAACGATGGTTCGCTGGTTGGAGGAAGCCTATGGGGTGTGTTTAACATGCTCCGAATAAAGGGTACGTACTTTGCATGCAACACTTCCCTTCTCTCTTGTGCCACTAAACTACTCTTCCTACTTTATACTACACTTTTATTTCTTCTACTATACTACTACTTCCACTACCTACCTTCCACTACTTCCCTTTTTTCCCCCTCTTGTTCCACACTGGCTTCCTTTACCTTCTGTTAGTGTGACTTTGTAAATGGTCCAGATCAGACCAAAATGTCATCATAACTCTCTCTCTCCTTTTTGTGGGTTATTTGTGTTATTGTTCCAGTCATGACTTTGTGCCTTTTTGTTCTTTTTTGAGCCATAGTATTGTGACTTTTATTCTTCAAGTGGATTTCTTCAAACTTTGTGAACCCTTTCCCTCAAGGAAAGGGCTCTTGATTGAAAGAACTAAACTTTTCCCCTCTTTTTTGGGCCAAACTAAATGCCTCCCAGTCACCAGGCTCTGCATAACCTACTGGTTTAATGCTTCTCCTGATTAAAAAAAAATGTATTGTAAAATGTGCAAACCTTGACTGCCAACACTGTATATTGCACAATCATTTTCTCTCCCTATTCATAAGGGAACCTTACTTTGTTTTCACTTTTTTCTTATAAATGACCAGATCTGTTGACTATATTCATAAAAACCCTAAAGCCCTGTAAGGTGAAAAATTATCTTTAGTAAAACTTGTTTGAAATATAGTAACTACCCATAGCAAAAAGGCTTGGCTTTAAATAAATTACATCTTTATTATAATTAAAAAAAAATGGAGCCAAGACGGAAAATGGGTTACATCATCTAAGAGGGTGTTGAAATAAAAACACTTAGGCAGAGATTCTTCAGATGTCACTAACATCTAAAATTTAGTGCATATTATGCTATATTTACAATATAATTTTTTTCAGGCTGCTGGCACAAATCATCCTGCACTATTTACTTCTACAGTGTTTACTGAGCCAGCTTATTGGATACACAGTCCCCCACACCCCTCCGCTAAGGGTCAACTGGAGTGTCATTTTCGTTTCCAGAATACAGCACCACTGAACAGTGTGTCCTAACCACACAAACTCATAATCCATGGCATCATTTCAGAGCAAAATAATATGGCAGTGAACTTAGAAAACCTCAGTGCAGTCACTCCTGGACAGGTATGGTAAAATGTTTTAAAGTTTTCAGATAAAATTAATTAAAAATGCTTACAATATCTGACTAACATGGATTATTGCTGTATTGGATGAAGGACTCCTATATGCTTCCTAGTCTTTAGTCTCAGTTCATTTTTGCACTGGATAGTACTGCATCTTTCTTTTGGCTGTGGGTTTCACTGCCATTTGGTTTTTTGACTAGTACTTTACATGTTCTTTTTCATTCATGTGGTTCCTACTAATAATATCTGACATGAGTCTGCTATCCAAATTCACACATTTTAATTTTTTTAGTGTTTTTAATGAAAGATGACCAATAAATGTTTATTTTTTGCTTAACACCACATCCTAAAATGAAAATGAACTGAAGAATTTCATTAAAAATGTGCTGGGTGAATTTCCAATGCCCAAAACATTTCTTTATGGATATGGTGTTATCTCTTTGAATGTCAATATTAATAAAGTTAGCATATTTTAACCCTTTCGGGGTCAGAACCTGTGATCTGAAACTTGTCTCAGTGTCAGAGAATTAAAAAAAAATTCTATGAAATAATAGAGAATTTTTTTCCAAGGTAATGAAAGGAAAAGTATGAAGTTTGATAAAAAACTTACGGAATTACACTCTTGCAAAGTTATAAGTTTTCGTGATATTTACCTAGGCAATTTTGAACTTTGAGCCCTATTTTGACCAATTCCATTATTCCAGGTGACCAAATTCTAGCTATTTCACTAGTTTTCCCTTTCTATTCTAATGATTGAGTACAAGAAATTGCCCATTTCCCTATTTCAACTCCCAATAAAGTGATCAGAAATTGGAAATTTTGGCCAATTTCACACAAAATAAAAATTGCCAGTTCAAAAATAGGGCCCAGAATAAACAATGTAGATTTTCCTGGCACTAAAGAAACATTTCCTGTTCATAAGTACATCCAGGCCTTCCTATATTATGCTTGCTTTCCATTTTGCTTTTTATTCACACATAAAATAGAAGATTTACTGTTTGCAGACTATCACATTATTGTAGCAATTGTATAAATACAGCCTCTCCTCACTTAACGACAGAGTTCCGTTCCTAGACCCATTGGTAAATGAATTTCGCCAAGAGGAACATACTACAGTGGCACTTGACTTACAAGTGCCCCAACTTACAGTTTCCCGAGTTACAAGCCATCGCGGTCGATTTTTTGCTTTGAGTTGTGAGCGAAATCTGAGTTACGAGCGAGCTTCAGATACCGCCACTCGCAGGAGATCCCCGAGGAAATATAAAAATCTTGATAATAACCAATTTTAACACCCTTTCAATTGATACCACTGGTAGTGTCATCCTGTCAGAATGTTCTATAACATATGCCCTAAGTAAAGAGAAATTCTGGAACATGCGTAATCATGTTCGGCAGGCTGGATGGTTGGGGGGCCCAGCTGGTGGCTGATTTGTTTTGGCTGGCCCCTATCTCCTTCTGTCTGTTTTCTATCTCTGTCTCTGTCTTTATCTCACAAGTACACATAAATACAGTTATACATAGTGTAAATTAACTAGGATAACCAAAGAATCTTTCCTCCGTAAGCCATGTGTGTCGATGAGGCGACTAAAATGCCGGGGGCAAAGGGTAGTAACCCTTCTCCTGCACATTTACTAAAAAAAGAAGAAAAATTTATAAAACTGGGATGTTTGAATGTGCGTGGATGTAGTGCAGATGATAAGAAAGAGATGATTGCTGATGTTATGAATGAAAAGAAGTTGGATGTCCTGGCCCTAAGCAAACAAAGCTGAAGGTAATAAGGCAGTTTCAGAGGGGAGAAATAAATGGGATTAAGTCAGGTGTATCTGAGAGAGTTAGAGCTAAGGAAGGAGCAATAATTGAAGGATCAGTTATGGAAGGAGAAGAGGAATATAAATGTTAAATTCAAGGATTATGTGGGTTAAAATAAGGTCGGATCGAAAGTGGGTCAAAAAAGCGGTATGCACCTGGAGAAGAGAGGAGGTAGGGGGAGAGAGATTTTGGGAGATGTGAATGTATAGGAACTTTTGAACCAAGTGAGGAGTAATTTTGGAGGGGACCTAAATGCTAAAGAAGGAGAAACATGTAGAGAGGGTGTGGTAGTAAGTTTGGGGTGCCAGGTGTAATGATAATGGGAGCCCTTGATTGAACTTTGTATAGAAAGGGGTTTAGTTATAGGTAATACATATATTAAGAAAAGAGGATAAATAAGATACAAGATATGATGTAGGGCGAATGACAGTAGTTTGTTGGACTATGTATTGGTAGATAAAAAACTGTTGAGTAGACTTCAGGATGTACATGTTTATAGAGGGGGCCCCAGAAATATAAATTTTTTAGTTATAGCACAGTGGGAGTAAAAGGTAGATGGGTACAAGGAAAATAGAAGCAGAGTATGAGAGGGAAGTTATAAACTAAAAAAGGAGGCAGTTAGGTAAGATATAAACAACTATTGGGGGATAGATGGGCTAGTGAGAGGAGGCAATGGGGTCAAAGATGGGGTAGATTTAAAAAAGTAGTGTTAGAGTGTTCAGCAGAAGTTTGTGTTACAGGAAATAAATGGAGGGAAAAGAGCGATTGTGGAATGATGATGTAAAAGAGAGAAGGGAGAAAAAGAGATATGAGAGGGTTTTTTCAAAGTAGAAGGATGCAAGAGGGGAAAAGATATGGAGAAAAAAAAGAGGTTAAGAGAGTGGTGAAAATGTAAAACAGAGCAAATAGAGAGTGGGTGAGATGTTATCACAAATTTTGTTGAAAATAAGGTTTTGGGGAGATTAATTGAGGAAGCTTAGGAACAAATGGATTTGACAATTAAAAATAGGAGAGGAGAGTTATTAAATGGAGAGTTAGAGGTATCGGGAAGATGGAGGGAATATTTGAGGAGTTGTTAAATGTTGATGAAGACAGGAAGGGAGGTATAGGGAAGGAGGAATAACATCTTAGGAGTGTGAAAGCCAAGGGTGGGGGAAGTTCGTGACAGTGAGATGAAAGGGGGAAAGCAGGGGATTGATGGGAAAAGAAGAAATGTTAAAAGCAGGGGGGATAAAGGTTTTGGATGGTTGGTTATTATTTAATAAATGATGGAAGAGGGAAGGTACCTAGGATTGGCAGAGAGCATGTAGTTCCTTGTATAAAAAAGGACAAAGAGGCAAAAAGGGGGGAAAACTTTAGGGCCCTTTAAAGTGTAGGAAGTTTGAAAAAATTAAAGCAAGACAGAGGCAGGAAGAGATGAACAAGGGGGGTTTAGGAAAGGAGGGGGGGAGACCAATGAATGAAACATGAGGGGAAAAATTTGGGAAAAAGGAAAAAAGGGTTTTCTTTATGGATTTGGAAAAGGGTTTTGATAGGGGGATAG
>WNWK01020630.1:0-35480 GCA_009830355.1 Cherax destructor | reverse complement strand
TTCATCTTCTCCCTCTCTCTGGTCGTGCCCCTGACATTTTTGGTGCATCGGGTTTTTCCCAGTACCGCCCATCATCTTGGCTTCCAAGCTGGCCCCCCACTTGGTTCATGATTCTCCCAGTCGATCCCCCTGGGGTTTTGAAATTCCCATGACCAGTAGTGTGTGTGTGTGTGTGTGTGTGGGGATACGGGACAGCATCCCTACAAACAGGCATGGCGGGAACCAGACAACAGGCAGTGAACATCAAAAATAGCCCCAACCCCCGGTCTGGGTTTATTCAGGTATACACAAATCAGTTCATAGATCATCATACATAGCAGCATTTTTGTGAGAACCCTCCAGGATAACCCAAAAAAGTCACACAAAGTGACTTTTTTCCCAAAAGGGGTCCATTTAATACCTTAATATTATACATTGTAGGAGTTTTGTTATTATACTTTTAAAAGATATATTTTAGGAATAAGGTAAAAAAGGGCTTTTACATGTATGTTAGCAAAAAATGAAAATCATTCTCCCCCCTTTCTGCCCTTTTACATTCATTGGCCCCTTTTTCCCTCTCTTTTTGGGAACGGCCCCTTTGCCATTGGTTTTTGACATGTGCAGGCAGTTCTTTCCTTTCCCTTTTATTGCTGACAAAAAAAGGTTTTTTGAAGCCTGGCCACTGACTGTGGGTACGGGTTGTGCTCTCCCCCTAGTACTATGACTGCTTTGGTTCCCAGCCTTGACAAAATTGGCAGCAAGATATTCTGGACACTGTTTGTGAGCAATTTTATAAGCTTGATTTAACTTTAATTGTTTTACTCTTGTCTTCAACATTCAGCATATCCAATTGTTGTAATTCATCCTGGCCTACATGTTCTCTTGGACCCAGGTCCAGGATGAATCTTACCATTTTGTTCTGGGAGATTTGCAGTTTATCTTTCAGTTTTTTGTCAAGGCAGAGTACCATGAAGAGCAAGCGTAGTCCATAATACATTGTATAAGGGTTAGACATAGGGTCCTGCGAGCCTCAGTAGGTAGACACTGTGCTTGTCTGTAGAGGAACATCAGTCTGGCACTGGCTTTCTTTACTACGCTGTTCCCTATCAGTTCTCCTGACATGCATGGGTAAGGGAATTCCCAGATATTTTACTGAGGAAACTGAAGTGATGGATTCCCCATTACACCGGACATGAAAATTATTTACCCTTTTCAGTTTATGTTTCGTGCCAAAGAGTATGGTTTTTGTTTTCCCGAGGTGTAACGATAGTTTGTTGTCTGCTAACCATTTGCTGCAGGACTCCAGTTCCAGTGTTATTATATCTTCTGGGTCTTTACCTGACATTAACAGAGCACTGTCATCCGCATACAGTAGGAGTTTGCACTTGACACTGATGGGACATGTCATTTACATAACATAGAAATAATAAGGTACCCAGAATACTACCTTGGGGAACTCATGCTTTCGGCAGCGGTTTTTTTTTTTTTTTATTTTGTTGATTTTGACAATTTGTTTCCTATTGCTAAGACAGAACTTAAACCAGTCTATGGAACCTATGCCGATAGCTTGAAGTTTCTTACATAATGCATTGTGGTTGACAGTATCGAAGGCCTTTTGCAAGTCTAAAGTTACCATTCCTATGAGGTTCCCTATCGACATTTCAGTTCTCATGTAATCCATCACATTAATTAGGGAGGTGTCGGTTGAGTAAGAGCTCCTAAAGCCTGATTGGTAACTATGAAGAATGTTGTTGTCACTAAGATATTTAACTACTTGACAGTACACCGCCCTCTCTAGAATTTTGGATATTACACTGATTATACTAACAGGCCTATAGTTGCTGACATCGGACCTACTATTTTTCTTGAAGATAGGAGTAACTCTGGCCTCCTTGAACCCCTCTGACACTGTATTAGTGGTGATGGACAAATTTATTATGTGAGCAATGGGCATTGCCAGTTCAGAGGCACCATCTTTTAGGAACTTAGACGGGATGTTATCTGGGCCGGTGCTCTTAGTTGGGTTTAACCTGCTTAGTTCTTTTTGCACGAAGTCATGAGATACACTTACTAGTTGACAATTGTTTTGAGTTACTCCTTTATTGATATAGTATGTTTTAAACTTATCAGAGTCTGTGTTAAAGGTATTTGGTGCAGTTGGTAGTTTACTTACTAGTGTTGATGCGACAGTTGTGTAGTATGAATTAAAACAATTTGCCACTTTAGTCGTATCGTGGCATACCTCGTTATCGACATTTAGTACTATGTTAGATCTATCTACGGGTTTATGGCTATACCCTAACTGATTTAGTTGTTGCCAGAGCTTTCTAGGGTTATTCTTGTACTCTTCGATTTTTGAGCAATAGTGCCTTGCGTTTGCGCCTTTTATAAGCCTCTGCACTCTGTTCCTTACCCTTGGAATTCATTTAGTGCTGCAATATCCGGTCTGTTTGCCTTAAATCTTTTTAGCAACTGATCTCTGAATTTCATATTATCTAATATCTCAGTAGTCATCCAGGGTTCAGTTCTTCGTTTAATTCTAACCTCTTTAACTGGTTCAATATTATCAAGGATGGAAGTGAACATTGTTTTGAATTTTTCCCAGGCATCATTTACGTCCGTGCAACTCGTTATCACTGTCTAGTCACAATTGTGTAGCATATTTACCAGTGTTTCTTGACTGTAGTTTCTGGTATCACTGGTCCCTCCACACTGGCGAGGCGCTCACTCACAACCTCCACACTGGCGAGGCGCTCACTCACAACCTCCACACTGGCGAGGCGCTCACTCACAACCTCCACACTGGCGAGGCGCTCACTCACAACCTCCACACTGGCGAGGCGCTCACTCACAACCTCCACACTACGAGGCGCTCACTCACAACCCCACACTGGCGAGGCGCTCACTCACAACCTCCACACTGGCAGGCGCTCACTCACAACCTCCACACTGGCGAGGCGCTCACTCACAACCTCCACACTGGCGAGGCGCTCACTCACAACCTCCACACTGGCGAGGCCTCACTCACAACCTCCACACTGGCGAGGCGCTCACTCACAACCTCCACACTGGCGAGGCCTCACTCACAACCCCACACTGGCGAGGCGCTCACTCACAACCCACACTGGCGAGGCGCTCACTCACAACCTCCACACTGGCGAGGCGCTCACTCACAACCTCCACACTGGCGAGGCGCTCACTCACAACCCCACACTGGCGAGGCGCTCACTCACAACCTCCACACTGGCGAGGCGCTCACTCACAACCCCACACTGGCGAGGCGCTCACTCACAACCCCACACTGGCGAGGCGCTCACTCACAACCCCACACTGGCGAGGCGCTCACTCACAACCTCCACACTGGCGAGGCGCTCACTCACAACCCCACACTGGCGAGGCGCTCACTCACAACCCCACACTGGCGAGGCGCTCACTCACAACTCCACACTGGCGAGGCGCTCACTCACAACCTCCACACTGGCGAGGCGCTACTCACAACACCACACTGGCGAGGCTCACTCACAACCCCACACTGGCGAGGCGCTCACTCACAACCCCACACTGGCGAGGCGCTCACTCACAACCCCACACTGGCGAGGCGCTCACTCACAACACCACACTGGCGAGGCGCTCACTCACAACCCCACACTGGCGAGGCGCTCACTCACAACCCCACACTGGCGAGGCGCTCACTCACAACCCCACACTGGCGAGGCGCTCACTCACAACCCCACACTGGCGAGGCGCTCACTCACAACCTCCACACTGGCGAGGCGCTCACTCACAACCTCCACACTGGCGAGGCGCTCACTCACAACCCCACACTGGCGAGGGCCTCACTCACAACCCCACACTGGCGAGGCGCTCACTCACAACCCACACTGGCGAGGCGCTCACTCACAACCCACACTGGCGAGGCGCTCACTCACAACCTCACACTGGCGAGGCGCTCACTCACAACCCCACACTGGCGAGGCGCTCACTCACAACCCCACACTGGCGAGGCGCTCACTCACAACCCCACACTGGCGAGGCGCTCACTCACAACCTCCACACTGGCGAGGCGCTCACTCACAACCTCCACACTGGCGAGGCGCTCACTCACAACCCCACACTGGCGAGGCGCTCACTCACAACCTCCACACTGGCGAGGCGCTCACTCACAACCTCACACTGGCGAGGAGCTCACTCACAACCCCACACTGGCGAGGCGCTCACTCACAACCTCACACTGGCGAGGCGCTCACTCACAACCTCACACTGGCGAGGCGCTCACTCACAACCCCACACTGGCGAGGCGCTCACTCACAACCCCACACTGGCGAGGCGCTCACTCACAACCCCACACAAAGTTTCTCAACAAATTCGCTTTCTTAATATATAAATAAAAAGGGTTAACAGAGCTCATATGACGAGGCTGTTGAGAGAGACAGTGGTGTTTGGCGAGGATGGTAGGGATGGTGGGAGGAGAGGTGGCAACCTACCCATCACTGGTGTTGGATGGCGCTCTACGTCCATATGGGAGGCGCTCCTGCTCCTGCTGCGCTTCTCTAGCCTCGCGCTGGTCGTGTGCTCGCTCTCTGCGCAGTGCTGTTGCTCCTGCGTTTCTGCTAGCTTCGCTGTTCGTGTTTTGCGTTCGAGCTCTGCGGCTGTTGCGCGCCTAGCGTGCGTGTTTGGCTGAGTGCTGCGTCGCTGTTGTTCTGGCTGCGCGGTGCTGTTGCGTCTGCTCGCTGTCCTGCTGCTGTGCTGCTGCTGTGTGCCTGCTCTGCTGCCGGGTGTGGCGTGCTGCTGCTGTGTTCTGCTGCTGCTGCTGCTCTGCTGCTGTTGCTGTTGCTGCTGCTGCTGTTGTCTGCTGCGTGTTCTGCTCTGCTGTGTTGCTTCTGCTGCTGCTGCTGTTGCTTCTGCTGCTGCTGCTGCTGCTGCTGTGTTGCTTCTGCTGTTGCTGCTGTTGCTTCTGCTGCTGCTGTTGCTTCTGCTGCTGCTGCTGTTGCTTCTGCTGCTGCTGCTGTTGCTTCTGCTGCTTCTGCTGTTGCTTCTGCTGCTGCTGCTTTCCAGCCTTCTCTGCTGCCGCTGTATCTCTGCCTGCTGCTCTCCTGCTGGCTGTGTGACTTCGTTCGCTGCTGCTTGCATTTGTCTGCTGCTCGTGTGCTGCTGCTAGCTGGTGTCGTCTGGCTGGGAGCTTCGTGTGTCGTCTAGCTGGCTTGTAGTGTCTGTCTGAGCTGGAGACTCAGTATGCTCTCTGAGCTGGAGACTTCAGTGTGGTCAGTCTTGAGCTGGGAGACTTCAGTAGTGTCAGTCTGAGCTGGCTTCGTGCAGCTGACTGGGCTTCAGTAGTGTCAGTCTGAGCTGGGAGACTTCAGTAGTGTCAGCTGAGCTGGGAGACTTCATAGTGCAGTCTGAGCTGGGAGACTTCAGTAGTGTCAGTCTGAGCTGGGAGACTTCAGTAGTGTCAGTCTGAGCTGGGAGACTTCAGTAGTTCGCTGAGCTGGGAGACTTCAGTAGTGTCGCTGAGCTGGAGACTTCAGTAGTGTCAGTCTGAGCTGGGAGACTTCAGTAGTGTCAGTCTGAGCTGGGAGACTTCAGTAGTGTCAGTCTGAGCTGGGAGACTTCAGTAGTGTCAGTCCTGAGCTGGGAGACTTCAGTAGTGTCAGTCTGAGCTGGAGACTTCAGTAGTGTCAGTCTGAGCTGGAGACTTCAGTAGTGTCAGTCTGAGCTGGGAGACTTCAGTAGTGTCACAGCTCTGTTCAGTCTGAGCTGGAGACTTCAGTAGTGTCAGTCTGAGCTGGGAGACTTCAGTAGTGTCAGTCTGAGCTGGGAGACTTCAGTAGTGTCAGCCTGAGCTGGGAGACTTCAGTAGTGTCAGTCTGAGCTGGGAGACTTCAGTAGTGTCAGTCTGAGCTGGGAGACTTCAGTAGTGTCAGTCTGAGCTGGGAGACTTCAGTAGTGTCAGTCTGAGCTGGGAGACTTCAGTAGTGTCAGCCTGAGCTGGGAGACTTCAGTAGTGTCAGTCTGAGCTGGGAGACTTCAGTAGTGTCAGTCTGAGCTGGGAGACTTCAGTAGTGTCAGTCTGAGCTGGGAGACTTCAGTAGTGTCAGTCTGAGCTGGGAGACTTCAGTAGTGTCAGTCTGAGCTGGGAGACTTCAGTAGTGTCAGTCTGAGCTGGGAGACTTCAGTAGTGTCAGTCTGAGCTGGGAGACTTCAGTAGAGTCAGCCTGAGCTGGGAGACTTCAGTAGAGTCAGCCTGAGCTGGGAGACTTCAGTAGTGTCAGTCTGAGCTGGGAGACTTCAGTAGTGTCACTGAGCTGGAGACTTCATAGAGTCAGCCTGAGCTGGGAGACTCAGTAGTGTCAGTCTGAGCTGGGAGACTTCAGTAGAGTCAGTCTGGCTGGGAGACTTCAGTGAGTCAGCCTGAGCGGGAGACTTCAGTAGTGTCAATCTGAGCTGGGAGACTTCAGTAGTGTCAGTCTGAGCTGGAGACTTCAGTAGTGTCAGTCTGAGCTGGAGACTTCAGTAGTGTCAGTCTGAGCCTGAGACTTCAGTAGTGTCAGTCTGAGCTGGAGACTTCGTAGTGTCAGTCTGAGCTGGGAGACTCAGTAGTGTCAGTCTGAGCTGGGAGACTTCAGTAGTGCAGTCTGAGCTGGAGACTTCAGTAAGTCAGTCTGAGCTGGGAGACTTCAGTAGTGTCAGTCTGAGCTGGGAGACTTCAGTAGTGTCAGTCTGAGCTCTGAGACTTCAGTAGTGTCAGTCTGAGCTGGGAGACTTCAGTAGTGTCAGTCTGAGCGGGAGACTTCAGTAGTGTCAGTCTGAGCTGGAGACTTGTAGTGTCAGTCTGAGCGGGAGACTTCAGTAGAGTCAGCTGAGCTGGGAGACTTCAGTAGTGTCAGTCTGAGCTGGAGACTTCAGTAGTGTCAGTCTGAGCTGGGAGACTTCAGTAGAGTCAGCCTGAGCTGGGAGACTTCAGTAGTGTCAGTCTGAGGCTGGGAGACTTCAGTAGTGTCAGTCTGAGCTCTGAGACTTCAGTAGTGTCAGTCTGAGCTGGGAGACTTCAGTAGTGTCAGTCTGAGCTGGGAGACTTCAGTAGTGTCAGTCTGAGCTGGGAGACTTCAGTAGTGTCAGTCTGAGCTGGGAGACTTCAGTAGTGTCAGTCTGAGCTGGGAGACTTCAGTAGTGTCAGTCTGAGCTGGGAGACTTCAGTAGTGTCAGTCTGAGCTGGGAGACTTCAGTAGAGTCAGCCTGAGCTGGGAGACTTCAGTAGTGTCAGTCTGAGCTGGGAGACTTCAGTAGTGTCAGTCTGAGCTGGGAGACTTCAGTAGTCAGTCTGAGCTTGGAGACTTCAGTAGTGTCAGCTGGCTGGGAGACTTCAGTAGTGTCAGCCTGAGCTGGGAGACTTCAGTAGTGTCAGCCTGAGCTGGGAGACTTCAGTAGAGTCAGCCTGAGCTGGGAGACTTCAGTAGAGTCAGCCTGAGCTGGGAGACTTCAGTAGGTCAGCCTGAGCTGGGAGACTTCAGTAGAGTCATCCTGAGCTGGGAGACTTCAGTAGTGCAGTCTGAGCTGGGAGACTTGTAGTGTCAGTCTGAGCTGGGAGACTTCAGTAGTGTCAGTCTGAGCTGGAGACTTCAGTAGAGTCAGCCTGAGCTGGGAGACTTCAGTAGGTCAGCCTGAGCTGGGAGACTTCAGTAGTGTCAGTCTGAGCTGGGAGACTTCAGTAGTGTCAGTCTGAGCTGGGAGACTTCAGTAAGTCAGCCTGAGATGGGAGACTTCAGTAGTGTAGTCTGAGCTGGGAGACTTCAGTAGAGTCAGTCTGAGCTGGAGACTTCAGTGAGTCAGCCTGAGCTGGGAGACTTCAGTAGTGTCAATCTGAGCTGGGAGACTTCAGTAGTGTCAGTCTTAGCTGGGAGACTTCAGTAGTGTCAGTCTGAGCTGGGAGACTTCAGTAGTGTCAGTCTGAGCTCTGAGACTTCAGTAGTGTCAGTCTGAGCTGGGAGACTTCAGTAGTGTCAGTCTGAGCTGGGAGACTTCAGTAGTGTCAGTCTGAGCTGGGAGACTTCAGTAGTGTCAGTCTGAGCTGGGAGACTTCAGTAGAGTCAGCCTGAGCTGGGAGACTTCAGTAGTGTCAGCCTGAGCTGGGAGACTTCAGTAGTGTCAGTCTGAGCTGGGAGACTTCAGTAGTGTCAGTCTGAGCTGGGAGACTTCAGTAGAGTCAGCCTGAGCTGGGAGACTTCAGTAGAGTCAGCCTGAGCTGGGAGACTTCAGTAGTGTCAGTCTGAGCTGGGAGACTTCAGTAGAGTCAGCCTGAGCTGGGAGACTTCAGTAGTGTCAGTCTGAGCTGGGAGACTTCAGTAGTGTCAGTCTGAGCTGGGAGACTTCAGTAGAGTCAGCCTGAGCTGGGAGACTTCAGTAGTGTCAGTCTGAGCTGGGAGACTTCAGTAGTGTCAGTCTGAGCTGGGAGACTTCAGTAGTGTCAGTCTGAGCTGGGAGACTTCAGTAGAGTCAGCCTGAGCTGGGAGACTTCAGTAGTGTCAGTCTGAGCTGGGAGACTTCAGTAGTGTCAGTCTGAGCTGGGAGACTTCAGTAGAGTCAGCCTGAGCTGGGAGACTTCAGTAGTGTCAGCCTGAGCTGGGAGACTTCAGTAGTGTCAGTCTGAGCTGGGAGACTTCAGTAGTGTCAGTCTGAGCTGGGAGACTTCAGTAGAGTCAGCCTGAGCTGGGAGACTTCAGTAGAGTCAGCCTGAGCTGGGAGACTTCAGTAGTGTCAGTCTGAGCGGGAGACTTCAGTAGTGTCAGTCTGAGAGGAGGCAGAGAGGGAGAGAGGAGAAACATTTGGAAGATAGATGAGAGTGAGAGGATATCACTGTTTTGAAAGAGAGAGAGAGAGAGAGAGAGAGAGAGAGAGGGAAGAAGAAAAAGAAGACGGTGCTTCAGCTGAAGCATCTGAAGCTTCACGTTCTTCAAAGCGGTCAACCCACAGTCCTTCATCCAAGAGTCAAGCATTCTCTCTCTCTCTCTCTCTCTCTCTCTCTCTCTCTCTCTCTCTCTCTCATTGAAATAAAGTACTCCCAGTCTCCTCTCCTTTTCTCCACTCTCTCTTTATTACCTGGAAATTAAGGATCTCATTAGGTGGATTTTTGAGTGAGAGAGACACTGGATTATTGCGCAGATCCCTGGATAAGAGAGAGAGACTTATGAACGATTATTTCACGGGTAATCCATGCGTGTAATCTTCTGAATTAGTCTCTCTCTCTCTCTCTTCTTCTTCTTCTTCTTCTCTCTCTCTCTCTCTCTCTCTTCAAAACAGTGATATCCTCTTGAAACAAGACTCGTGAAAGCTCTACACAGAAAACATGACTTGATAAAGCTTGACAGAGCTAAGCACGAATTCATTAAGCTCTACGTAGAGCAAAACGTGATTTTATAAAGCTCTATAGAGAGAGAGAGAGAGAGAGAGAGAGAGAGAGAGAGAGAGAGAGAGAGAGAGAAGAGAGAAGAGAGAGAGAGAGAGAGAGAAGAGAGAGAGAGAGAGAGACCAGAAAGAGAGAGACAACAAGTAAAACTGGCTCATAATTTGTTAACTTGGGTTAAGCTGGGTTATTTTGGCTTAACCTGGGTTATCCTGGATTATCCTGAGGGAAATATTTGGGGATTTTCCTCATGCAAATCTTACCTTATCAAGGTTATATACACAGAACTGTGCATGTTTCTCAGTGTATATACACTGAGAGGTGTGTCTCTCAGTGTATATACACTGAGAGTTGTGTGTCTCTCAGTGAATATACACTGAGAGGTGTGTGTCTCTCAGTGTATATACACTGATTGGTGTGTGTCTCAGTGTATATACACTGATTGGTGTGTGTCTCAGTGTATATACACTGAGAGGTGTGTGTCTCAGTGTATATACACTGAGAGGTGTGTGTCTCAGTGTATATACACTGAGAGGTGTGTGTCTCAGTGTATATACACTAAGAGGTGTGTGTCTCAGTGTATATACACTGAGAGGTGTGTGTCTCTCAGTGTATATACACTAAGAAGTGTGTGTCTCAGTGTATATACACTGAGAAGTGTGTGTCTCTCAGTGTATATACACTGAGATGTGTGTCTCAGTGTATATACACTGAGAGGTGTCTCAGTGTATATACACTGAGAGTGTGTGTCCTCAGTGTATATACACTGAGATGTGTGTGTCTCAGTGTATATACACTGAGAGGTGTCTCAGTGTATATACACTGAGAGGTGTGTGTCTCTCAGTGTATATACACTGAGAGGTGTGTCTCTCTCAGTGTATATACACGGAGGTTTTTACTTCAATCTCAATATTGGTAATTACAATATCCTTCACTGGCGGTGTACAGACTTGAATGCCTCTCGTGTAACCGACAGGTTTCAAACCACAGTCATGTCCGTGATATAGCAGTTAAGGCTGTGGCACCTCACAGCCGTGTTTACTCAGCTTCCTGCTGAGGAAGCAGTTTTGCTAACCTCTTTTCCCCCCTATTTACCTCAGTACTCTCCCAAGCTGGCCTTCTAACTACACAATTTTCGTATCAGCTACGAGGGAAGTTGACATGTGAGTGTGTGTATTGGGGAAGTGAGGGGGAGATGTTTGTTGGGGAGATGAGGGGGAGATGTGTGTTGGGAAGGTGTGGGGATAAATGTTTGTTGGGGAGATGAGGGGAGATGTGTGTTGGGAAGGTGAGGGGTAGATGTGTGTTGGGGAGGTGAGGGGAGATGAGTGTTGGGAAGGTGAGGGAGATGTGTGTTGGGGAAGTGAGGGGAGATGTTTGTTGGGGAGGTGAGGGGTAGATGTGTGTTGGGGAGGTGAGGGAGATGTGTGTTGGGAAGGTGAGGGAGATGTGTGTTGGGGAGGTGAGGGAGATGTGTGTTGGGAAGGTGAGGAGATGTGTGTTGGGGAAGTGAGGGGAGATGTTTGTTGGGAGGGGTGAGGGGTAGATGTGTGTTGGGGAGGTGAGGGAGATGTGTGTTGGGAAGGTGAGGGGAGATGTGTGTTGGGGAGGTGAGTGGGGAAGATGAGTGTTGGGGATGCGAGTGGGGGAGATGTGTGTTGGGGAGGTGAGGGGGAGATATGTGTTGGGGAGGTGAGTGGGGGATGTGTTGGGGAGGTGAGTGAGGGAGATGTGTGTTGGGGAGGTGAAGGGAAGATGTGTGTTGGGAATAGGTATGGTAGAGGAAGAGTGTTAGGGGCCTTAAGTTGGGGGGTCTGAAGTGGTATACGAGTGGGGTGTGTAGGGAGGAAGGGAGGAAGGAAGGGAGGGAGGAAGGGAGGAAGGGAGGAAGGGAGGGAGGGAGGGGATGAAAGAGAGAGGGGTTGGGAGATTAAATTTTTTTAGAATTTGCCACCGAAGTGGCTAGTATATTGTGCACCCCATATCCATCCTGTGGAGGGTAGCGCAAGAGCATATGGATGCACAAAAGGCCCAGGAACTAGACTCCAAAAGGATTATCAGGTGTACGTTTGGATTTATATCTACAGTTCACTTATGTTACGAGCAAATTTAGGAAATTTGCTTAGTATATCTGGTATCTTATTTTAATTAATATCTTTGTCACATAGGTTATTATACTGTCAATCTCTATATTCCTCAATAAGTGGACAATTAAGCACATAGTGTTCAAGACACTAACCAGAGGGATGACTACATACTAAACATTTGGTTTGATCATCATCAGTGTGTCTCCCAAACTGCCAGAAGTACTTGTAACCAAGCCTAAGCCTGGCCACTACAACATCAAACTGCCAGAAGTACTTGTAACCAAGCCTAAGCCTGGCCACTACAACATCAAACTGCAAGTACTGTAACCAAGCCTAAGCCTGGCCACTACAACATCAAACTGCCAGAGTACTTGTAACCAAGCCTAAGCCTGGCCACTACAACATCAAACTGCCGAAGTACTTGTAACCAAGCCTAAGCCTGGCCACTACAACATCAAACTGCCTGAAGTACTTGTAACCAAGCCTAAGCCTGGCCACTACAACATCAAACTGCCAAGTACTGACAAGCCTAAACCTGGCCATACAACATCAAACTGCCTAAGTACTTGTAACCAAGCCCAGCTGGCCACTACAACATCAGTCAGTGTTCACATTGCAAGTTGCTCCATAAACATACTTATCTACGTTAATGTTATCATAGTGAGTTATAGATCTACTCAGACTTCTAACTGCATTCCTATAACAATCATTTTCATTATTTACTTCTCTCCTAATATTATTCCTGATGCTAGACACAGATATACCAAAGTTATATTCTACATTCTCCTTCAGGGTACTCTTCTTGGCTAACATATCAACTTTATCATGAAGGAGTAATCCATTGTGTGATGGGATCCATAGCAATTGTACATTAATTCCCATTTTAATGGGGGAAGGCTTCGTTGGGGGCATACTAGGTGGGGTTGCTGGGGGTCTGGGGTTGGTCGGGCTGAGACTGGGAACACGTTTAAAGATTCGGGCCCCGGCCAACACTGGAGATATATAAGGTCGTATTTCAGGCTCGCAAATTTTCGTACCATTCTCCTCCTGGTGTGTGAAAGTGAGAATATAAATTCAATCATCGAACGCCCAGGAAATATGTAGATTATCTGGATGTCGTAAGATGTTGTCCTAGATGTAACTAATTCACTCTCCTAGGTAATAGTACAAGGTAGTTCTTAAACTAGGTAATCGATAGTTCTTTTCAGCAGATGTCCTCAGCGTACACCTAGAAGTGTTCTGGTATCTGTCTTTTCCATGCACTACCATGTACTACCACGTATTACAATGTACTACCGTGTACAATCATGTACTACCAGATGTGTTGCATCCAGAGGATGTGGCACATCTGCCTCTAGCCATGACCTGGCCATCAAATGTCACATCTCTGTCCATGACCCCACCAAGAGGAATCACATCTCTGCCCATGACCCCAAATTTAAGTGTCACGTCTCCGGCCATGATCCTTATCAGTGACAGGGCAGTAACTTGTCACGCACCTACAGTAACTTGTCACGCACCTACAGTAACTTGTCACGCACCTACAGTAACTTGTCACGCACCTACAGTAGAATACCTCAGTGTGTGCTGGGTGACAATAACCTCCAGTTGAAGCTCAGTACTGGGGTTAATTTCGCTTGTTTATATGAAGACTTCAACCTTCTGGTGTTTCAGTCAGAAAGGTTTGGTGGAGGTTTTGGCTCTTACTCACAAAGCTCCAGACACAAGCTCTACCTGATGATTAAGACACAAGCTCTACCTGATGATTAAGACACAAGCTCTACCTGATGATTAAGACACAGGTGCAGCAGTTAGGTATCTTTATTGTTGAAACATTTTGCCTACACAGTAGGTTTCTTCAGTCAAATACAGAGGCAGCAGTGTAGTAGTGAAATGAAGATGATGTAATCAGTCCATCAACCTTGGAGAAATAATATTTGAGGTGGTCAGTCCCACAGCTGAGGGACTGACTATTTCTCCAAGTTTGATGGACTGATTACATAATCTTCATTTCACTACTACACCTGCTGCCTCTGTATTTGACTGAAGAAGCCTACTGTGTAGGTGAAACGTTTCAACAGCAAAGATACCCAACTGTTGCACATGTGTCTTAATCATCAAGTTGTCGGTATTTTATACCATTTTCAAGATTCGCTCTACCTGAATACTTCAGCAGCTGCTGTAACGAGCGCTGAAAAAGAGTCCTCACTAGAGGGCTCTGATTTAATTAAGCTTAGCTTAAAGCGTCCTTCACATTACACTAACTTTATACTCTAAGTCTTCACTCTTCAGTGGAAAATGCGAGTCGATGAACCAGCTGGAAGAACCACTGGAGTGATTCTCACCATGACGGAGAGATGCCACCGATGACTCCAGAGCTGAGTTGAACCTCCCTGTGAACCCTTCTTCATCACAGGTTCCTTAACTTCGAACCCACTTCGCCGAGCAGCCGACGTACTAGGCTGCTCAGAAAAGCCGCTCTGAAAACTCTCTCTCGAGGTACTCCTTAGAACTTTCCCTCTGCCATCACTCCCTACGACCTGCCACCACGGGGAATTGAACTAGCGTGTTGGGGGATTTATCAGCCATACTGCAAACTGGTAGTTTTGATGGCTGACGATTTCAGCCAGCTAGCCAGCCGCTGGTGGCTGAGGATCCCAGTCACTCACTGGTGGCTGAGGATCCCAGTCACTCACTGGTGGCTGAGGATCCCAGTCACTCACTGGTGGCTGAGGATCCCAGCCAACCAGCCACTCACTGGTGGCTGAGGATCCCAGCCAACCAGCCACTCACTGGTGGCTGAGGATCCCAGTCACTCACTGGTGGCTGAGAATCCCAGTCAACCAGCCACTCACTGGTGGCTGAGGATCCCAGCCAACCAGCCACCCACTGGTGGCTGAGGATCCCAGCCAACCAGCCACCCACTGGTGGCTGAGGATCCCAGCCAACCAGCCACTCACTGGTGGCTGAGGATCCCAGTCAACCAGCCACTCACTGGTGGCTGAGGATCCCAGTCAACCAGCCACTCACTGGTGGCTGAGGATCCCAGTCAACCAGCCACTCACTGGTGGCTGAGGATCCCAGCCAACCAGCCACTCACTGGTGGCTGAGGATCCCAGCAGGTCAATCTCTACCTTCAAAAAGAGACTGGACAAATCTACGAGTGAAAAGTTCCCGGCTTGATTAGTACCTGAGGTAGTGAAGCAAATTCTTCGGTAGCTTTGGGAAAAGGTTGGACCAATACGTGGGTGGCGGTGATTTTGATAAGGACCTGCCTTGTGTGGGCCAGTAGGCCTTCGACAGTGTTTCTCCATTCTTATGTTCTTATGATGTTTGTGTACAAGTAAACTGTTCC
Organism: Cherax destructor; assembly: GCA_009830355.1. Lineage (NCBI taxonomy): Eukaryota > Metazoa > Arthropoda > Malacostraca > Decapoda > Parastacidae > Cherax > Cherax destructor. The sequence continues at coordinate 20,662 of WNWK01020630.1, read as the reverse complement.
CTTGTTGACCCTGGTGCAGCTTTCTTTCCTGACGAACAAAACACTACCATCGTGCCTTCTATATAGGATGCTACAGCACTATGTCTCTGTCTATATTAGATATAAGGATGAAAAGGTTGCGGATAGTGTGAAGAAATTGATCCCTTCCACTCCATATCCTACCTGTCCTCCCTGCCATCATAGGGTGCGAGCAGGTAATGGAGAGGAGTGAGTGGAGTGGAGTGGTAATGGAGAGGAGTGAGTGGAGTGGTAATTCCTGGTACTTCAGAGGCCTCCTGGATCTTAAAGATGAGATTCTCTTCTTATCCCTCCCTCCCTCTTTCCCTTCCTCCCTCTCTCCTTCCCTCCCTGCCTCCGACTCATTCCCTCCCTCCCACGCTCTCCGCTCTCTTCATTTTCTCCCACTCTCCTCATCCTACTTCCGTTTCTTTGTCCTTTCATACATCCTTCTGTACTTTCTCCCTTTCCACAATCGCAATCTCTCATCCCTATTTCCTGTTCTACCTACTTGCTCTCTCTCCCTATCCAGTGTCCACCCTTCTTCTCTCCCTCGTTATCTATCTCCCTCTCCTTCCTCCGTCCCTCTCTTCCATTCCTGTTTCGTCTCGCTCTACATCTCGTTATCACTGCTGTTATCTTGTGGTCACCACAGCTGGTGTTACTGTCAGCTGGTGTTATTGTCAGCTGGTGTTATTGTCAGCTGGTGTTATTGTCAGCTGGTGTTACTGTCAGCTGGTGTTATTGTCAGCTGGTGTTACTGTCAGCTGGTGTTATTGTCAACTGGAATTATTGTCAGCTGGTGTTATTGTCAGTTGGTATTATTGTCAGCTGGTGTTACTGTCAGCTGGTGTTATTGTCAACTGGAGTTATTGTCAGCTGGTGTTATTGTCAGTTGGTGTTATTGTCAGCTGGTGTTACTGTCAGCTGGTGTTATTGTCAACTGGAGTTATTGTCAGCTGGTGTTATTGTCAGCTGGTGTTATTGTCAGCTGGTGTTATTTTCAACTGGAGTTATTGTCAGCTGGTGTTATTGTCAGTTGGTGTTATTGTCAGCTGGTGTTACTGTCAGCACTACTATTGTCATGGTGGTTGCAGTGCTGACGAATGTTATCAGGTATCTTCACCACTGATGGTAATGCTGTTATCATTCTTGCTGTTATTGTATTTGTTATTGTTGCTTTCCATGCCTTGTGTGACTTGTTAACTAAGGCAATGGGAGGGGGATCAGATCTGATCCGAGGAGAGAGAGGGACTAGCTTCCCTTTCCTCGGATCAAATGCGCCTTGAGAGGTCAGTGGTCTGGACTGGCAGTGACCTGCGTATCACTGTAGGGGTCCACAGCAGCAGTGATGGCTTCATAGCTCACAACACATGTCTGAAGTCAAGGTGAATTGAATGCCTGATTCCCTGAAGTCAAGGTGACCTGAATGTCTGACTCCCTGAAGTCCAGGTGACCTGAATAAGGCACAGAATGAAGTCAAAATAACCAGAAGTAAAAAGCCAAAGTGACTTGACTGTGGTTTGTGACCTTACATAACACTGTGTGGAAGTCAACGTGACTTCACTAACGTCTGCCACACCAGTTTCTATTGAAAGGAAAGCAAAATCCAACGGTGAAATATAACGACATAAATCCATGTGCTTGAAGGGAATGTGACCAGGCTTGAGGTGAATTCAGACAGTAGTGACCCATAGGAAGGTCCAGCAGACCACCAGGCGCACCTCTGGATAAGAGGAAGTCAAACCCACGTAACAGTGGGAGGAAAGGGGGAGGGATGAGACACAGGTGCAACACCTGCGTTATCTTCCTTCCGTAAATAACATCCGAAATCATTCATGCCACGAAAACCCCCCAATAATAACAGCAACTGAGACACATGAAGGTAGGGAAGCGGAAAACTCGGCAAGGAGTTAAAATACGTAATGCAGGGTAGACAGAGTAGTAATGCAGGGTAGACAGAGTAGTAATGCAGGGTAGACAGAGTCGTAATGCAGGGTAGACAGAGTCGTAATGCAGGGTAGACAGAGTCGTAATGCAGGGTAGACAGAGTCGTAATGCAGGGTAGACAGAGTCGTAATGCAGGGTAGACAGAGTCGTAATAAAAAAACACGATATAACGAAACGCGTATCAACAAATTCGCTTTTATTTTCCTATTTAGTGTAAATTACCCTTTTTACTGCTCAGTTTATTCACGAAATGAAAATAAAATATGTCCAGCACATAAACTGAAATATTTGGTGGAAATCACAGGAACTGCATATATATATATATATATATATATATATATATATATATATATATATATATATATATATATATATATATATATATATATATATATATAAAGGTTAATTATATAAAGTAACTATATGGTTGTGTGTATGTGTATTACGTGTACTTAACTCGTACTTATAGAGACCAGGGGCTAGAGCCGCCGCCACTCTGCTAGACACTCAGTTACCTGCAAGAGAGAGAGATGTATCACTCATCAAAAGATTTCTTACACGCAGTACAGTCACGTGTGTGTGTGTGTGTGTGTGTGTGTGTGTGTGTGTGTGTGTGTGCGTGCGTGTGCGTGCGGAATCGTTATAGGTGTCACATTATAGATGGCAACAGTGGTAGTGTTGTCAGGTGTAACATACCTTGCGTGTTGGTACACACGTTAATTCCTGCTTCTTGTTGCCCAACATAATTCTTCAGGACACTGCTGGCCAGACACACCTTTACCAACGTGATCATTACCTCTTGATCTACTTAACTCTTGCTATTATTACATTTGTATGCCACATTAATGACAGCTAGCTCGTACGATCGTTATTTCTTCGTTATATGGAGGCGCTAAGCATTTACTATAGGCCGAAAATCTGCGACTCAGATTACAACAATCCTGAGTAATGTACATCTTTTTATATATTGCACCTTTTAAACATTTCCTCTGCTATAGTACTTTGATTACGCAGGTTATTAGCCCTCCAAAACAAGAACAATGTGGCTGCCTTCGTTTCTTGTTGGCTACGACGCGAGAAATGACGTATATAAGCGCTCGAGCAACTACCCTGCCTCTACACTCTTCTCTTAATTAACAGACCAGATTAATCACATATTATTACGTCTAAAACAAGAGCTCCAGTGAGTGGCTGGTTCAGAGGCTGTTGAAGGAGCTTTCGTCTACTTATCGCCACTCAGAAGATATACTCTCGCCACTCAGAAGACATACTCTCACCACACAGAAGACATACTCTCGTCACTCAGAAGACATACTCTCGTCACTCAGAAGACATACTCTCGTCACTCAGAAGACATACTCTCGTCACTCAGAAGACATACTCTCGTCACTCAGAAGACATACTTTTGCCACTCAGAAGACATACTCTCGCCACTCAGAAGACATACTCTCGCCACTCAGAAGAAATAATCTCGCCTCTCAGAAAACATACTTTTGCCACTCAGAAGACATACTCTCGCCACTCAGAAGACAGACTCTTGCCACTCAGAAGACATACTCTCGCCACTCAGAAGACATACTCTCGCCACTCAGAAGACATACTTTTGCCACTCAGAAGACATACTCTCGACACTCAAGAAGACAGACTCTTGCCACTCAGAAGACATACTCTCGCCACTCAGAAGACATACTCGCCACTCAGAAGACATACTCTCGCCACTCAGAAGACATACTCTCGCCACTCAGAAGACATACTCTCGCCTCTCAGAAGACAGACTCTTGCCACTCAGAAGACATACTCTCGCCACTCAGGAGACATACTCTCGCCACTCAGAAGACATACTCTCGCCACTCAGAAGACATACTCTCGCCACTCAGAAGACATACTCTCGCCTCTCAGAAGACAGACTCTTGCCACTCAGAAGACATACTCTCGCCACTCAGGAGACATACTCTCGCCACTCAGAAGACATACTCTCGCCACTCAGTAGACATACTCTCGCCACTCAGAAGACATACTCTCGCCACTCAGAAGACATACTCTCGCAACTCAGAAGACAGACTCTTGCCACTCAGAAGACAGACTCTTGCCACTCAGAAGACATACTCTCGCCACTCAGGAGACATACTCTCGCCACTCAGGAGACATACTCTCGCCACTCAGGAGACATACTCTCGCCACTCAGAAGACAGACTCTTGCCACTCAGAAGACATACTCTCGCCACTCAGGAGACATACTCTCGCCACTCAGGAGACATACTCTCGCCACTCAGAAGACAGACTCTTGCCACTCAGAACACATACTCTCGCCACTCAGAAGACATACTCTCGCCACTCAGAAGACATACTCTCGCCACTCAGAAGACATACTATCGCCACTCAGAAGACATACTCTCGCCTCTCAGAAGACAGACTCTTGCCACTCAGAAGACATATTCTCGCCACTCAGAAGACATACTCTCGCCACTCAGAACACATACTCTCGCCACTCAGAAGACATACTCTCGCCTCTCAGAAGACAGACTCTTGCCACTCAGAAGACATACTCACGCCACTCAGAAGACATACTCTCGCCACTCAGAAGACATATTCTCGCCACTCAGAAGACAGACTCTTGCCACTCAGAAGACATATTCTCGCCACTCAGAAGACATACTCTCGCCACTCAGGAGACATACTCGCCACTCAGGAGACATACTCGCCACTCAGAAGACATACTCGCCACTCAGAAGACATACTCGCCTCTCAGAAGACAGACTCTTGCCACTCAGAAGACATATTCTCGCCACTCAGAAGACATACTCTCGCCACTCAGAACACATACTCTCGCCACTCAGAAGACATACTCTCGCCACTCAGAAGACATACTCTCGCCACTCAGAAGACATACTCGCCACTCAGAAGACATACTCTGCCACTCAGAAGACATACTCGCCTCTCAGACGACAGACTCTTGCCACTCAGAACACATACTCGCCACTCAGAAGACATACTCTCGCCACTCAGAAGACATACTCTCGCCACTCAGAAGACATACTCTCGCCACTCAGAAGACATACTCTCGCCACTCAGAAGACAGACTCTTGCCACTCAGAAGACATACTCACGCCACTCAGAAGACATACTCTCGCCACTCAGAAGACATACTCTCGCCACTCAGAAGACATACTCTCGCCTCTCAGAAGACAGACTCTTGCCACTCAGAAGACATACTCACGCCACTCAGAAGACATACTCTCGCAGTCAGGTGTTGTTTCAGGTTGATCAGAATTAGAAAGAGAGGGAGTTCATCTTCGGTTTTACGTTCATATCTGAATTTGATAAATATGATGTAAAGTAAGATATCACAATGTTGACATTAACATGTAACATGTCAGTTACATGTCTTAACCCGACGATTTCTATCCCTCCCAGGAGAATAAGAAAGTGGTTTTAAGAGTCAGGAGTTGAAAATTCAGCGGGCATTCGTGAATGCTTAGATCGGAGTGAGTGGAGACAAAGAATGTTTGTGATTCGACTTGCTGTTGGAGTGTCTGCCTCCTTCTAAGGAGAGAGGATGAGGAATTTTTTTTCTAATTAACGTCATTAGGTACACAGATACGTAGTACCTAACACTGAATACTTCCAGCAAGACTGTAGTATCTTACACACAGTACTGGAGTATTTCCTTACACATAATATGACAGTGCAACAGAACTGGGGTGTCTTACACACATTTATTTCCCTGGGTGTGACAAACAACAGCTGTCTAACACACTCTTCCCATCATTACTGCCAGAGACACCACAAGCATGAGGAAACTGGCCCATATATTTCCCCGTGACAGGGAGTCGAACCTGGCACCCTGCAATTGTGAGTCAGATATCTGTTCTACACGGCACCTGGGCATGAGGGAGAAGGGAAGACTGAGGGGGTTAAGAAAGGGAGGGGAAGAAGCGCAGGGTGAGATAAAACAGAAACGAGGGAGGGAACACCTGCGAGCCCGCTACCATTCCAGACAAAACACCTGCGAGCCCGCGACCATCCCAGACAAACACGTGCGAGCCCGCGACCATTCCAGACAAACACCTGCGAGCCCGTGACCATTCCAGACAAACACCTGCGAGCCCGCGACCATTCCAGACAAACACCTGAGAGCCCGCGACCATTCCAGATAAACACCTGCGAGCCCGCGACCATTCCAGACAAACACCTGCGAGCCCGCGACCATTCCAGAAAAACACCTGCGAGCCCGCGACCATTCCAGACAAACACATGCGAGTCCGCGACCATTCCAGACAAGCTCTGTTAGAGCCTCACACAACGAGCATATTTCCAGTGACTGGAGGTATTTAGTGGGGCAGAAAGGTGCTCAGTGTGGTAGGAAGGTGATCAGTGTAGCAGGGAGGTGTCCAGTACGGCAGGGAGGTGTTCAGTGAGGCAGGGAGATGTTCAGTGAGGCAGGGAGGTGTTCAGTGAGGCAGGGAGGTGTTCAGTGAGGCAGGGAGGTGTTCAGTGAGGCAGAGAGGTGTTCAGTGAGGCAGAGAGGTGTTCAGTGAGGTAGGGAGGTGTTCAGTGAGGCAGGGAGGTGTTCAGTGAGGCAGGGAGGTGTTCAGTGAGGCAGGGAGGTGTTCAGTGTAGCAGGGAGGTGTTCAGTGTGGCAGGGAGGTGTTAAGTGTAGCAGGGAGGTGTTCAGTGTGGCAGGGAGGTGTCCAGTGTGGCAGGGAGGTGTTCAGTGTGGCAGGGAGGTGTTCTGTGAGGTAGGGAGGTGTTCAGTGAGGCAGGGAGGTGTTCAGTGAGGCAGGGAGGTGTTCAATGTAGCAGAGAGGTGTTCAGTGTATCAGGGAGGTGTTCAGTGGGGCAGGGAGGTGTCCAGTGTGGCAGGGAGGTGTTCAGTGTGGCAGGGAGGTGTTCAGTGAGGCAGGGAGGTGTTCAGTGTGGCAGGGAGGTGTCCAGTGTGGCAGGGAGGTGTTCAGTGTGGCAGGGAGGTGTTCAGTGAGGCAGGGAGGTGTTCAGTGTAGCAGGGAGATGTTCAGTGAGGCAGGGAGGTGTTCAGTGAGGCAGGGAGGTGTTCAGTGTAGCAGGGAGGTGTTCAGTGTGGCAGGGAGGTGTCCAGTGTGGCAGGGAGGTGTTCAGTGTGCAAGGGAGGTGTTCAGTTAGGCAGGGAGGTGTTCAGTGAGGCAGGGAGGTGTCCAGTGTGGCAGGGAGGTGTTCAGTGTGGCAGGGAGGTGTTCAGTGAGGCAGGGAGGTGTTCAGTGTAGCAGCGAGGTGTCCAGTGTGGCAGGGAGGTGTTCAATGTAGCAGGGAGGTGTTCAGTGTGGCAGGGAGGTGTTCAGTGTATCAGGGAGGTGTTCAGTGTGGCAGGGAGGTGTCCAGTGTGGCAGGGAGGTGTTCAGTGTGGCAGGGAGGTGTTCAGTGAGGCAGGGAGGTGTTCAGTGTGGCAGGGAGGTGTTCAGTGAGGCAGGGAGGTGTTCAGTGTGGCAGGGAGGTGTTCAGTGAGGCAGGGAGGTGTTCAGTGAGGCAGGGAGGTGTCCAGTGTGGCAGGGAGGTGTTCAGTGTGGCAGGGAGGTGTTCAGTGTGGCAGGGAGGTGTTCAGTGTAGCAGGGAGGTGTTCAGTGTGGCAGGGAGGTGTTCAGTGTGACAGGGAGGTGTCCAGTGTGGCAGGGAGGTGTTCAGTGAGGAAGGGAGGTGTTCAGTGTGGCAGGGAGGTGTTCAGTGTGGCAGGGAGGTGTTCAGTGTGGCAGGGAGGTGTTCAGTGTGGCAGGGAGGTGTCCAGTGTGGCAGGAATGTATAGAAAAATTGGGCCAGGCTTGTCTGGTGCTTACCTGGTCAACTAGGCTGTTGCTGGTGGTGGTCTGCCGACTCCCATAGCCATCACAAAAAGTGTTTTGCTAGGCCTATCCTATTTCTCGGAGGAAAAACAGGATAGAGGTCAAGTGGCCCCAGCTGCTCGTCAGTTTATCTTAGATCTTTCAGTCTTCTCCCAGCGAGAGTAAACAATGTGAGAAAAATGTGAGTGTAAGGTGTATCGAGCCTTCACACAGAAGTTTGCTACAGTCGACACTCCCTCTCTCCCTCACTCACTCCCTCCCTCCCTCACTACCTCCCTCACTCCGTCTCTCCCTCCCTCACTCAACTCCCAGCGCAGCCATGGACGACTTCCTTCAAAAAATGACACTCTCGGTCAGTTATATAGATGTCAAGGTTCACACTTTCCTCTGATCGTTCTCCCTCCCTCTCTTCCTCCTTCCTTCCCTCTCTCTCTCATCCCTTCCTTCCCTCTCTCTCTCATCCCTTCCTTTCCCACCCTCTCTAGTTACCCTTTTCTCACTCCTAACACTCTCGTTACTCGCTCATCCTCTCCCTCCCCTGACCTCTGTCTTCCTCTCCCTTCTCCATCCTTCCTACCTGGAGGGTATTCCGGGGATCAACACCCCCGCGGCCCGGTCCACGACCAGGCCTGGTCAACCAGGCTGTTACTGCTGGCCGCACGTACCCAACGTACGAAACACAGCCCGGCTGATCCGTCACCGACTTGAAGTATCTATCCAGCTCCTTCTTGAAGACAGCCAGGGGCCTATTGGGGATTCCCCTTATGCATGGTGGGAGGCTGTTGAACAGTCTTGGGCCCCGCACACTTATGGTGTTTTCTCTTAGTGTACCAATGGCGTCCCTACCGCAGCAGCAACAACAACAACAACAACAACAGCAGCAGCAGCAGCAGCAGCTGCTCAGGTTGACACTACTGAAGTCTCCCAGCTCAGGTGACACTATTGAAGTCTCCCAGCTCAGGTGACACTACTGAAATCTCCTAGCACAGGTTGAGACTACTCAAGTCTCCCAGCTCAGGTTGACACTACTGAAGTCTCCCAGTTCAGGTGAATCTACTGAAATCTCCTAGCACAGGTTGACACTACTCAAGTCTCCCAGCTCAGGCTGACACTACTGAAGTCTCCCAGCACAGTTGACACTACTCAAGTCTCCCATCTCAGGTGACACTACTGAAATTTCCTAGCACAGGTTGACACTACTCAAGTCTCCCAGCTCAGGTTGACACTACTGAAGTCTCCCAGCTCAGGTTGACACTACTGAAGTCTCCCAGCTCAGGTTGACACTACTGAAGTCTCCCAGCTCAGGTGACACTACTGAAATCTCCTAGCACAGGTTGACACTACTCAAGTCTCCCAGCTCAGGTTGACACTACTGAAGTCTCCCAGCACACGTTGACACTACTGAAGTCCCAGCACAGGTTGACACTACTGAACTCTCCCAGCTCAGGTTGACACTACTGAAGTCTCCCAGCTCAGGTTGACACTACTGAAGTCTCCCAGCTCAGGTTGACACTACTGAAGTCTCCCAGCTCAGGTTGACACTACTGAAGTCTCCCAGCACAGGTTGACACTACTGAACTCTCCCAGCTCAGGTTGACACTACTGAACTCTCCCAGCTCAGGTTGACACTACTGAAGTCTCCCAGCTCAGGTTGACACTACTGAACTCTCCCAGCTCAGGTTGACACTACTGAAGTCTCCCAGCTCAGGTTGACACTACTGAACTCTCCCAGCTCAGGTTGACACTACTGAAGTCTCCCAGCTCAGGTTGACACTACTGAAGTCTCCCAGCACAGGTTGACACTACTGAACTCTCCCAGCTCAGGTTGACACTACTGAAGTCTCCCAGCTCAGGTTGACACTACTGAAGTCTCCCAGCTCAGGTTGACACTACTGAAGTCTCCCAGCTCAGGTTGACACTACTGAAGTCTCCCAGCTCAGGTTGACACTACTGAACTCTCCCAGCTCAGGTTGACACTACTGAAGTCTCCCAGCTCAGGTTGACACTACTGAAGTCTCCCAGCTCAGGTTGACACTACTGAAGTCTCCCAGCTCAGGTTGACACTACTGAACTCTCCCAGCTCAGGTTGACACTACTGAAGTCTCCCAGCTCAGGTTGACACTACTGAAGTCTCCCAGCTCAGGTTGACACTACTGAAGTCTCCCAGCTCAGGTTGACACTACTGAAGTCTCCCAGCTCAGGTTGACACTACTGAAGTCTCCCAGCTCAGGTTGACACTACTGAAGTCTCCCAGCTCATTTTGACACTACTGAAGTCTCCCAGCTCAGGTTGACACTACTGAAGTCTCCCAGCTCAGGTTGACACTACTGAAGTCTCCCAGCTCAGACTGACACTACTGAAGTCTCCCAGCTCAGAATGATTTATCTGAACACTATGTGATCCATGCTAAGCGAGGGAATGTAACACGGAAACAACACTATGTGATTCATGCTATGCGAGATAATGTGACAGGGAAACAACACTATGTGATTCATGCTGTGCGAGATAATGTGACAGGGAAACAACACTATGTGATTCATGCTATGCGAGATAATGTGACAGGGAAACAACACTATGTGATTCATGCTATGCGAGATAATGTGACACGGAAACAACACTATGTGATCCATGCTATGCGAGATAATGTGACAGGGAAACAACACTATGTGATCCATGCTATGCGAGATAATGTGACTGGGAAACAACACTATGTGATCCATGCTATGCGAGGGAATGTGACAGGGAAACAACACTATGTGATCCATGCTATGCGAGATAATGTGACAGGGAAACAACACTATGTGATTCATGCTATGCGAGATAATGTGACACGGAAACATCACTATGTGATCCATGCTATGCGAGATAATGTGACAGGGAAACAACACTATGTGATCCATGCTATGCGAGATAATGTGACAGGGAAACAACACTATGTGATTCATGCTATGCGAGGGAATGTGACAGGGAAACAACACTATGTGATTCATGCTATGCGAGATAATGTGACAGGGAAACAACACTATGTGATTCATGCTATGCGAGGGAATGTGACAGGGAAACAACTTTTGTTTACACTGTAACTATCATAGAATAAGGGAAGCAACACAGTGTTGAGGTATTCCATCTTGATTAACAAAACTTAAAAGTGCACATTCTCTCTTTCCTCTACTTCCTTATCATCCAGCATCAGTTGTCCTCTCCATTATTCCTCTGTTTTCCTCATCCAATTTGTCTGTTCACCTTCAGTCTCTCTCCTTCCTCTTCTCCTTTCTTCTGTGTCTCTGTCTCACTTTAATATTAATATTGCAGTAAGAGTTTAGTGAGAGCGACAACCTCGCAGTGAGGTTATTAATGTTGTCTGTCTTCCTCTTAAGGTACTTGTCTTGAGGCTGCCAGGGTCAATTAGGGACAGCAAGGATGGAAGGAATTAGGGACACCAAGGATGGAAGGCATTAGGGACAGCAAGGATGGAAGGCATGTCCTTCCTTCATATTCTTGTTTTTTGGGGGGCGCTCTAGGGCACATGCTGGTCACAGGAAGGGGTGGAGAGATTTAGATGTTCCAGGGGCAGTAAAGAAGGAACATTCTTGAAATACACTCTTCTTCAGAGGTTACCTGGAGTCGCTTCTGGAGGTCATCGCCACCGCGTCTCGCTCCCAGACCAGGCCTTCTGGTCGCTGCCATGATCCATCTAGCTGCTAGTGTTCGCCGCCCGCACTCCAACGTATGAACCACAACCCTCCTGATTACCAACTGTGTTGAGGAATCCGTCGAGTTCCCTATTGGTAACAGTTAAAGGTTTGTTGGTGATTTCCCTTATACATAAAGGGAGGGTGAAGAGTCGTGGTTTTTAATACTTTTTGAGTTCTCTCTCAGTGTAATTATCATTTCCCTGGAGGGAATCCTGCAACGTCTGTCATGCCTCTTGTTTTCAAAAGTAATAATTTCGGTGTGCTGATTTGAGACTAATCCCTCTAGTATATTCCAGGTGTAGATTATGATGTATCTTTCTCGCCTACGTTCTAAGGAGTACAATTTTAAGGACTTCAAGTGCTCCCAGTAATTTAGGTGTTTGACTGAGTTTATATGAGCTGTGAAGGTTCTCTCTACATTTTTGAACTCAGCAGTTTTACCTGCTTTGCAGGGGGCCGTTAATACATAGCAATATTGCAACCTCGATAGAACGAGTAACCTGAAGAGTATCATCACTGGCTTGGCAATCTTATGTTTAAAGATTTTGGTTATCCAACCTATCATTTTTTTTTGCAGCTGTGATAACATTCTTGTGCTCCTTAAACATGCGATCTTCTGACGTTAACACCGTATAATAACCTATGTTATATGTCAAGGTATTTTATGTCCCAGTATATGTCAGATGTGAGAACGAGCAAGAAAAGTGGAGCAAGTGCCCTACTTCCCTTTCTCCTCATATTTATATTACATTATATTTATGGGGAAGTGCTTTTGTTTGCCTGGAGAAGATATGGGACTGACTAGCCTCATCAGTCACGTTTATTCCTTTGAAAGAAAGGAGACACCTCTATGACCCCGATTACAAATTCCATTTTCTGCATATCTTGGCAGAGGAATGCTAAGTACTGTGGCCAGAGATGAGGTAATTGAAAATTCATTCTCCTTTAAATACACAAATTAAACTGATAAAATAGATTGTACATTTTGGCCCAGTCATCAGTTTGAGAAAGAGAAATGTATAAAAGATCCCAGATCAAATTCCACTGATTGTGTTTGATGGCTTAACGCATAATAACCAGCAACAACTTAGCGTGCATCAAAGGTTGTTGTAAATACCTGCTGAAGAAAGAATCCAAAATTTTACAACTCTTTCGATCACAACTGGTAATTATCACTTTCTGCAGGATGCCATTTGGACTGCATTGTTTACCTACAACATTCTGCAGGATCAGGCCCCGTGGCCTGATCGCTAAAGCTCTCGCTTCACACGGCGAGGGTCTGCGTTCGATTCCCAGCCAGGGCAGAAACATTGGGCGTGTTTCTTTACACCGGTTGTCTATGTTCACCCATCAGTAAAATGGGTACCTGGGTGTTAGTCGACTGGTGTGGGTCGCATCCTGGGACAAGGATCTAATTTGCCCGAAATGCTCTGCATAACAAGGGACTTTCTATATAGTAGTATGTCATTGATGTCAGCTAGGACTATATACCTTGTACATGTACTTGTAGTAAATAAAGATATTATTATTATATTATTATAAGTGGAACAGAAGTTGTCTAAACTGTTGTAGTTGATAAGTGAGAGTGGATGTCGCTGAAGTTTCTCAAAGTCATTGTCATTCTTCAAAACCTCCTCCTGCTGCTCCTTCAGTTAAAATCTTTCCCTCCTGCTCCTTCAGTTAGAACCTTTTCCTCCTGTTCCTTCAGTTAGGAACTTTTCCTCCTGCTTCTTCAGTTAGGACCTTTCCCCTCCTCCTCACTTTAGGTTCTCTTCTTTCTCCTCCTTCTCTCCTTCAATTAGGTCCTCCAAGCAGATGCATCTGAGTCTAATTTCTAGTAAGATCTTGCAGTTGTATGTGAGCAAACAGACTGCCCACCTGCTTAAGTACCAGTGAGAAGAGTTTACCAGCAGACTCTGTCCACCTGGAGGCTACACCTTCCTTCAGTGCGTGTTTACCAGAAGACACTCTTCATCAAGCTTCTACACCTGTTCAAGATTCCCCTCACCAGATATTTTATTCAGCAAGAGCTAGTAGGCTTACTGCACGCCTCCTCACTTTTTTTTCGAGATTGACTTACCTACTCTGCCTATCACTTTGTTACATCTGTTCAAGTCCCCATGGCAGTACGCAAGAGTTTACCCATCAGATCGATCAGACCCATCAGATATATCGGACCTGCTGCCACTTCTCCCTTGATCCCTTTAAGACCTGCGTTATATAAAAGAAGATATCACATAAACTTTGCCTGCATATCCTTTCACATCCAATGGAGACTTCTTAAAAGGAATATTTCAACCTTCTTCCCCTCGCTTCCTCCTCTTATTCCTCCTTTTACTCCTTAATCCACTGAAATTCATTTGGAATACTGTGACGTTAACAAAACCCAGGAGGAGGAAGAGGATGGCTAGGAGGAGGAAGAGGGGGGGGGAAGGAAGACAAGGAGAGGTGCTCAACATGATTGCCGCTACCGAGAACAAGTGAGTGAGAGAGGCTGAGGATGTGTAGATCTCGTGTCCCTCCTCCCAGGAACTTCCTGAGATGTGGCCAGAGACAGGTGTAAGAGAGAGAGAGAGAGAGAGAGAGAGAGAGAGAGAGAGAGAGAGAGAGAGAGAGAGAGAGAGAGAGAGAGAGAGAGAGAGAGAGAGAGAGAGAGAGAGAGAGAGAGAGAGAGAGAGAGAGAGAGAGAGGGAGAGAGAGAGACAGACAGACAGACATACAGAGAGGGGACATCAGGAGGACCTTTGCCGGAAGAAAAATAAACTTGACAGACAGGACCACCTGTTTAGAGACCTGTTCTCAGGAACAAACCAGCAGGATCTCTGAATTGGTGAACACACTCACACGACACCCACTCAGCTACTCCTATTTCAGCCCAGCAGGTGGTATTGTGCCTTATACAAGACACCAGACCTACATCCCAGCAGCTGCCTCGGTGCCCTACTTCTCTCAAGGGCCTTACACCCACCACCTCAAGCTGAACACATCATGAGGAGCCAGTCTACCAGCATCCTGTCGGCCAACATTAGAGGTTTCATTACCAATGTTGGAGATCTCACATACAGTTTTGTGAACACTCGACGTCCCGATATGATAGCTGTTGTTGAAACATTTTTTTAAAATTTTTGCAAGAATTGCTGGCTACACCTCATGGATGAGGAGAGACAGGCAAGGGTAAGGGGGAGGTGTAGCTGTGTGCTTCTTTAAAAGTGTACATGACCAGCACATTGATGTTGCCATCCCTACTCATCTTGAAATGATGTTCTTCAAGCTATGCATAAACACTAGTACCTCTGTACTAGTATGTGCAATGTACACACCTCAGTGGCAACATGCAAACCCCCATCAACTTCCTAAGGAAAAATGTTGACTCCCTTCTGCTCCAACACAACTATCAACATATAATAATTGTTGGTGACTTCATCCAACATCTTATACAGAGGGACTTTGATGACCTTCTTGCAGTGTTTGACATGAGAAACTTTGTTGATTTCCCTACCCACATCTCTGGCTCCTCCCTTGACCCAGTAGTGAGTGACCTGGCACAAGGTATAGTCACTTGTTAACCCCTCTACTATGTTGGATCGTCTGACCACAAGGCTGTTTTTACGACACTGAATTAAGATCCCAACAGAACGAGGTGAGGAGTCCACACGCACAACCTGGCTATGGGAAAGAGGTAATTGGCCAGCACTTTACTCTGAGCTCGCCGCTACCGATTGGAATGCTCTTCTCCAAGTGAATGTTAACAACCAAGTGAAAGCCTTCACTGGACACATCCTTAATCTACAACAAGAACACATCCCTCACCGGCAGTATGTGACGAAGCCTACATATCAGCCTTGGTTTGGTTTTCGTTGTAGAGAGGCTGCTACTGCTAAGTACAAGGCATGACGAAGGTATAATAGACATCCTACTACCTATGACAGGAACTTGCACAGGCAAGCCTGTAGGTATATGGGTGAAGTTCAAAAGAGGGCCATTGCTAAAAGGGAGGTGGACACAAAAAGAAAGAAGCATCAGGTAGAGCAGGCTCCAAAACCTGGTGGTCCCTGGTCAAGGACAGACAAGGTTATCTGCCTGATGAAACTCATTCTACCTCTGGAAATATAAACACATAAGCAGTATAATGTGATCCTTTATTGACAACGTTTCGCCCACTCAGTGGGCTTCATCAAGTCACAAACAGATCTGTATGTGACTTGATAAAGCCCACTGTGTGGGCGAAACGTTGTCAATAAAGAATCACATTATACTGCTTATGTGTTTATATTTCCATTGTGTCGGTATTTTATACCATTTATTTCCATTCCACCTCTAAATCGACAGGATGGGACCACCTCTACTAGCAGTCAAGAGAAAGCGGACCTCTTTGCTACAAAAATGCATGTTTCTGATCCAACAAGGGATCCCCCTTGGCTAGCTGCAAGAACTGTGTCAAATATGTCAGTCTGAGGCAGCTACGGTGAAAAGCTCTGTTTCACAAGGCACAGTACTCGCTCCCATTCTATTCCTCATCCTCATGTCTGACATAGACAGAGATGTAAGCCATAGCTTCGTGACTACCTTTGTGGATGACACTCGGATTGCCATGACAGTGCTCCATCGAAGACACCACAAGACTCCAAGCGGACATAAAACAAATCTTCAAATGGGTCACTCAAAACAATATGAAGTTCAATGAAGAGAAATTTCAACTACTCAGATATTGAAAACTTGAGGACATTAAAATTGTATCAGGGTATACGACAAATTCTAACCATACAACAGAGCGAAAAAATAATGTGAAGGATCTGGGAGTGATAATGTCAGAGGATCTCGCCTTCAAAGACCACAACAATGTATCTACTGCATCTGCTAGGAAAATGATAGGATGGATAATGAGAACCTTCAAAATTAGGGATGCCAATCCCATGATGATTCTCCTCAAATCGCTTGTTCTCTCTAGGCTGGAATACTACTGTACACTAACTGCCCCCTTCAAGGCAGGCAAAATTGCTGACCTGGGGAGTGTACAAAGAACTTTCACGGCATACATAAGTACGATAAGGCACCTAAATTACTGGGAACGGTTGAAGGTCCTTGATCTGTATTCCCTGGAGCGCAGGCGAGAGAGATACATGATAATATACACTTGGAAAATTCTAGAGGGATTAGTACCAAACGTGCACACGAAAATCACTCCCTATGAAAGCAAAAGACTCGGCAGGAGATGCAACATTTCCCCATTGAAAAGCAGGGGCGCCATGAGTACACTGAGTACACAGCAGACATAAGGGGGGTTACCAATAGACCCCTGGCTGTCTTCAAGAAGGCACTGGACAGGCACATAAAGTCAGTACCTGACCAACCGGGCTGTGGGTCGTACGTCAGTTTCCGTGCGGCCACCAGTAACAGCCTGGTTGATCAGACCCTGATCCACCACGACGCCTGTTCTCAGACCGAGCCGCGGGGGTGTTGACCCCCAAAACTCTCTCCAGATAAAATCTCAAAACACACACACACACACACACACTGAGTAACAATCAGTGAAGAGGCGGGGCCAGGAGCTATGAATCGACCCCTGCAACCACAAATAGGTGAGTACTGACGTGTATAGTATGCAAAGTCATGGAGAAGATTATCAGGAGGAGAGTGGTAGAGCACCTGGAACGGAACAAGATTATAAACGACAACCTACTAGAGTTTTATGACAAGGTAACATAAGTAAGACACGACAGAGAGGGGTGGGTTCACTGCATTTTCTTGGACTACAAGAAGACCTTCAACACAGTTCCTCACAAGAGATTAGTGCAAAAGCTAGAGGATCAGGCGTGTATAACAGGAAGGGCACTGCAATGGCTCAGAGAATACCTGACAGGGAGGCAACAACGAGTCATGGTACGTGATGAGGTATCACAGTCGGCGCCTGTGACGAGCGGGGTCCCACAAGGGTCAGTCCTAGGACCAGTGATATTTTTGGTGTATGTGAATGACATGATGGAAGGGATAGACTCAGAAGTGTCCTTGTTCGCAGATGATGTGAAGTTAATGAGGAGAATTAAATCAGATGAGGATCAGGCAGGACTACAAAGAGACCTGGACAGGCTGGACACCTGGTCCAGCAACTGGCTTCTCGAGTTTAATCCCGCTAAATGCAAAGTCATGAAGATCGGGGAAGGGTAAAGAAGACCGCAGACAGAGTATAGGCTAGGTGGCCAAAAACTGCAAACCTCACTCAAGGAAACACATCAACCAGATAACTGCTGCAGCATATGGGCGCCTTAGTAAGGAATCGTTAAAGACACTGTACACTGTGTACGTCAGGCCCATATTGGAGTATGCAACACCAGTTTGGAACCCACACATGGTCAAGCACGTCAAGAAATTAGAGAAAGTGCAAAGGTTTGCAACAAGGTTAGTTCCGGAGCTAAGGGAAATGTCCTATGAAGAAAGGTTAAGGGAAATCGGCGTGACGACAATGGAGGACAGGAGGGTTAGGGGAGACATGATAACGACATACAAAATACTGCGTGGAAGAGATAAGGTGGACAGAGACAGGATGTTCCAGAGAGGGGACACAGAAACAAGGGGCTCACAATTGGAAGTTGAAGACTCAGACGAGTCAAAGGGATGTTAGGAAGTATTTCTTCAGTCATAGAGTTGTCAGGAAGTGAAATAGTCTAGCAAGTGATGCAATGGAGGCAGGAACCATATATAGCTTTAAGACGAGGTATGATAAAGCTCATGGAGCAGGGAGAGAGAGGACCTAGTAGCGGTCAGTGAAGAGGCGGGGCCAGGAGCTAAGTCTCGACCCCTGCAACCACAATTAGGTGAGAACACACACACAGATAAGGAAGACAACAGTCAAGGACCAGGTGATAAGGCTGAGGAGAGAAGATGGGGAACTCACAAGTAATGATCAAGAAGTATGTGAGGAGCTACACTCAAGGTTTAGGGAAGTATTCACAGTGGAGGCAGGAAGGCAGCTGGGTAGACAGGACGGGGTGCGTCACCAACAAGGGATGAATCAAGTGCTGGAGGGCATACACACAACTGAGGGGGAGGTGAAGCAGTTACTCAGTGACCTTGATACCTCAAAGGTGATGGGCCCGGACAATATCTCCCCATGGGTTCTTCAGGAAGGAGCTGAGGTTCTGAGTGTGCCACTTACCATAATATTCAACACATCCCTTGAAACCGGGCAGCTACCTGAGATATGGAAAAAGGCCAACGTAGTCCCCATCTTTAAAAAAGGAGACAAAAAGGAGGCACTAAACTAGAGACCGGTGTCACTTACGTGTATAGTGTGCAAAGTCTTGGAAAAAATCATCAGGAAAAGAATGGTGGAGCATCTGGAGCAGAACAGGATAATCAATGCCAGACAGCACAGATTCAGGGAAGGCAAATCCTGTGTAACAAACCTCCTGGAGTTCTATGATAAAGTAACAGAGGTAAGGCAAGAGAGAAAAGGGTGGGTTGACTGCATTTTCCTGGACTGCAGGAAGGCCTTCGACACAGTTCCTCATATGAGATTAGTAAAGAAGTTGGAAGACCAAGCGTGTATAACAGGAAGGGCACTGGAATGGATCAGGGAATACCTCACAGGGAGACAACAACGGGTCATGGTGCGCGATGAGGTATCACAGTGGGACGAGCGGTGTACCGCTGGGGTCAGTCCTAGGACCAGTGCTATTCTTGGTATATGTGAATGACATGACGGACGGGATAGACTCAGAAGTGTCTCTGTTCGCAGATGATGTGAAATTAATGAGGAGAATCACATCGGATGAAGACCAAGCAGGACTTCAAAGAGACCTGGACAAGCTTGACATCTGGTCTAGCAACTGGCTTCTCGAATTTAACACCACCAAATGCAAAGTCATGAAGATCGAAGAAGGGCAAAGAAGACCGCTGACAGAGTACAGGCTAGGCGGACAAAGGCTACAAATCTCATCAAAGGAGAAAGACCTTGGGGTGAGTATAACGCAAAGCACTTCTCCGGAAACACACATCAACCAGATAACCGCGGCAGCATATGGGCGACTGGCAAACCTAAGATTAGCGTTCCGTTACCTTAACAAGGAATCGTTCAAGACACTGTACACCGTGTACGTCAGGCCCATACTAGAGTATGCAGCACCAGTCTGGAACCCACACCTGGTTAAGCACGTCAAGAAATTAGAGAAAGTGCAAAGGTTTGCGACAAGGTTAGTTCCACAACTCAGGGGACTGTCCTATGAAGAAAGGTTGAGGGAAATAGGACTAACAACACTGGAGGACAGAAGGGTTAGAGGAGACATGATAACGACATACAAAATACTGCGGGGAATTGACAAGGTAGACAGTGACAGGATGTTCCAGAGAGGGAACACAGAAACAAGGGGACACAACTGGAAGCTGAAGACTCAGATGAGTCAAAGGGATGTTAGGAAGCACTTCTTCAGCCACAGAGTAGTCAGGAAGTGGAATAGTCTAGCGAACGATATAGTGGAGGCGGGAACCATACATAGTTTTAAGACAAGGTATGATAAAGCTCATGGAGCAGGGAGAGCAGAGACCCAGTAGCAGACAGCGAAGAGGCGGGGCCAGGAGCTGAGTCTTGACCCCTGCAACCATAATTAGGTGGAATATATATATATATATATATATATATATATATATATATATATATATATATATATATATATATATATATATATATATATATATATATATGTCTGCCGATTAGGTAAAACTGGTCAATTAGCAAGAACTCATCTAAAATTAAGTCCTTTCTAAAATTTTCTCTTATACGTTTAAAGATATATTTTTTCATTTATGTTAATGTAAGAATTTATAATTTTGTACCAAGAGAAACTTTGAAAACCTACCTAACCTTATTACAACAAGCGCAATTTAATTTAGCCTAACCCAACTAAATATATTTTAGATACGTTAACATTAATTTAATAATAAACAAACACAATGAAATATATTTTTTCGTTATGTTCAGAATGATTTTGGCGAAATTATTGCATACACAAATTTTCACTTGTCTTATATGGCAAGGTGAGCGTTGCTATTTAAGCCAAAATCGCAAGTTTTACCTAATCGGCACGACATATATATATATATATATATATATATATATAATATATATAATATATATATATATATATATATATATATATATATATATATATATATATATATATATATATATATATATATATATATATATACTATATA
>WNWK01020629.1:0-35482 GCA_009830355.1 Cherax destructor | reverse complement strand
TACCCTTCCCCTACCTAGGAACTAGAAAGCCTGTGGAGAGAAGCTCCCAGGGTAAAAATGGGAAGGAAATAAGGGAGGGATGAGGAGGAGGAGGAAAGGGAAAAGGGAGGATGGGGAAGATGGGAAAGGGGAGGGGGGATTGGGGGGTAATTACGTTCGGTCTGAGGAAGAAGACCAAGAGGTCCAATTCCTCAGACCGATAGCCTCTTTACCGCGACAAGGAGCCCCCCTTAAAGAGGTTTCATTTACACAACACTGTCTAGACTGCATTGACCTATGATAGTTTAATTGATAAATTCTGCACATTATTATTATAATCAAATAGAAGCGCTAAACCACAGGGGTTATACAGCGCTGAGGTAAATTATGCACACTAAGATGAGAATTATCACTTTTCACTGGTGGGCAGCACTTCACGGCTTCTGTTAGGTTTTGAGGAACTGCCATCATCACTACTGTTGTGCTTTAGGGCCATTATTAAGCAAAATTAAGGATTATTTTCAGGCCATGGTGAACCCTGGATAACTGAAACTGCAGAGACCAAATCAGTGGATACGGGGGTTCTACTGTACACGGAAAAACGCAAGGTGTATTGGGAGAGCTTTAAACTAGGTGTGGTTTGGCACTTCTTTTGATTATAATAATAATTTAAACTAGGTGGTAAAGCTACTTTGGACGAACTTTTTCAACCAAACTTACAAAAATATTACTGAGGGGAACTTTATACCATTATCAAGTGCTAAACCCACAAGGGTCATATGACGAGGAGCTTTATAAGAGATCCGCTGTAATGGTCGCTCCGAGTGAGGGAAGCTTACCATCATTGCTCTGAACACTGCAGTGAATAACAAGAACTGAACACAGCACACTAGTGAAGAACACAGGGTGAACACAGGTTTATAAGACCATTTTGTATTTACACTAACAGAATACAATATTCACAACCTTTGTATAGTGTATACAGACTGGCAGTATAATATACACTGTGGGAGCTTAAGAATACTGAAGTTGGCTATTACAGGATGTATACACAAAGGTATTTATCGGTGCATATACAATGAGGTGTATATCTCAGTGTATATACACTGGTAGTTTACATTAGTCAGTATTTTAGGTATTAAAGTATTCTTGACTGGTGGTGTACAGGTGACATGCAGCCTTAATGACCCTCGTGTAGTAGATAGACTTTAAACCCCATTAACCACTAAGAACTTCCACCATCATACATTCCATACAGGACATCAGCTATACTTAGTGTATCATACAAGCTAATATACAGGAGCAATGGATTATAATAATGGAGATGCACTAAACCCATTGTCATACAGCAAATGGGGGATAATCAGATTTGGATAAACCTAATTTCCTGGATCAAGGCGCCTCTTTCGAGGACTTGGGTATGCGGAGAAGTTTTGATCCAAGGACACTGGGAGTGCAGATTCACTGGATCAATAGCTTTCTAGCAGCATCAATGTACCCTCTTTAGTGAATTAATGCCTCTTGTGGTCCAGTCCTTGACCAGAGGGTCAGGACCTGATCAACCAGGCTGTTACTGTTGGCTGTATGCAATTAATATTTGCAACAATTCACAACCCACAATACCATGACTGCAACTACAATGGAGCATATTATGAAGGTCTCGCCACTAGCTACTCAGTTTTGGATGGACTTTTTTCAATCGCATTTACAAAAAATCGAACTACGTATACAGAGGAGCCTTACAAAACAAACGAGAATTCAAAATTTCTGCCCATCATGTCCGAGAGAGCAGCAAACATGCCAGAGTCGAAACACCCACACGCAGGATAATTCTGTCGTACGCTGTGCCATACGCACGTGAATACAGGACCCAGTGTATGAATTTTATGAAATTTGAGCATGTTTGTATAACTAAGGAGTCCAGGAGCGCAAGATGGTCAGAGGCAACCGATGCAGCAGTCGCCAGTCTTGACGACTGTATTGTTTACCACTTCAGACCTACTATTACTATGTACTATGGTACTACCTGTACCATTTACCAGTTAGGATCTGCTAAAGGAAGTCTTTAACTTACGAACACGTTGGGGACCCAAATTGTGTATAATAATGATATATACAATACCTGGAGAGGGTTTTGGGGGTCAACGCCCCTGCGGCCCGTTCTGAAACCAGGCCTCGTGGTGGACCAGGGTCTGATCAACCAGGCTGTTACTGCTGGCCGCACGCAAACTGACGTACAAACCACAGCCAGGCTGGTCAGGTACTGACTTTAGGTGCCTGTCCATTGCCTTCTTGAAAACAACCACAATACAGAAGTCTCAATATATTTTTAAGTAGAGAACTCACTGTTACTAACTGTACCATTTACCAGTCAAGACCTACTATTACTATGCTCCTATTGTTACTACTAACTAAACTACCACCACCACCACCACCACTAGTACTACTACTAATAATAATATCACTCCTGATTTTAAAAATTTCCGAACGGAAATCTTTCCGACTATTATAATCTTGGGGGAACAGAGTACCCCATCAGAGACACAGCACTCAGAGGAATGGGAGGCAATCAGGTTCGATCCGAGGAAGGGGAAAACCAGCTCAAATTCCTTGGACCGAGAGCCCTTCACCAGCACCAAGGTACCCCCCTTGAAGGGGACTTCCAGTTCAAGGACTGAAATACGTGAATTACAAAATGAAATAAATTTGTGTATGCATTATCAAGAATTTTACGTACTCTTCGTGTATGCGTCATCAAGAATTTTACATGCTCTTCGTGTTCGCATCATCAAGAGTTTTATGTGCTCGTGTGTATACGCATTATTGAGGAAACCGCTAGTAGGATTTAACATTCTTTTCACATACATTCAAGTGTACTCATATATTATCCAGTAAAGCGCTCGGATATAAAGTACATCTATGTACATATAATCCAGGAAAGCACTAGGATTTACCATTCTATCATAAATCCCAGTGCATGTTCGTATATATAATCCAGGATAGCACTAGGATTTACCATTCACATAAATCCCAGTGCATCTTCGTACGTATATATAATCAAGGACAGCACTAGGATTTACCGTTTTCTTATAAATCCTAGTATATTCTTATTTGTATAATCTGGAAAAGCACTAGGATTTACCATTCTCATAAATCCTAGTTTATTCTTTTACGTATAATCCGGAAAAGCACTATGGTTTACCATTCTTATAAATCCTAGTTTATTCTTTTATGTATAATCCAGAAAAGCACTACGATTTACCATTCTTTACTCATAAATCCTAGTGTATCCTCATATGTATAATCCAGGAAAGCACTGGGATTTAACACTTCCTGCTTGTGGTTATCTACGCTGCTTCGCTGGGCACTGTGAAGCTCTTCAGTCGGTCAGGTTAAGCACAGCCGTGTACAGTCGGTAACTGAATGGGCGACGACACTACAGACCCACCGAGGCTAAACGCATCCCATCAATATACACTACTGTATTCTCAATAATACAGCATACAACACCAACTATACATTTATTACAATTTATTGTATGTAAATCCAAAAAATTATGTACCTAATTTTTTCAGAAATATAAAAAAAAAAATTATTATTTTAAAAATCTAATAATACCAGTTTTTACGAAAAACTACAAAACCTCATAGAACAAAAAAAATATCTATATCGATATATAAATTTTTGTGTAATTTGAAAAAACCCTGACTAATACATCTATTATAGTGCATTCCTTTATACTTTACACAACTATTGAAGAAAAATTTCATGGTTTGTTTACACAATTTCGAATCGTTAGAAAAAACAACCAATTTGTGAATTACAATTCTTAATACAGTGCACCAGCGTCTGACTTAAAATTTGAAAAACATTAAATTTGTGTATTATACGTCTTTTATACAGTACCGTACACCAGTGTCCGAGCTGAAATTTGAAAAATACGTGACTAATTCGTGTATTGTACTCCTTTCATACCGTACTGTACAGTACTATTAAATCAGGCTTATGCTCTGGTCGCTACTTGGGAGAATTCTTCGATATCTGAGTCGCCAGAGTCTGGCGCGTCGTGATCCAGGTCTTCCGTGGCGACCTTCTCGAAGCCATGATGTTTGTTGAGCAAGGAGCCCAGGTTGAGGCCGTTCTCGTGCTTGCTGGAAAGGCCGCGGATCGAGGCGCCCAGTGACCCGTTTTGAAGGTGGCGCCTCTTGAAGCGACCTGTTGATGTACACATTAATGTAGACATTAATGTAGCTTGTTAATGTAGACATTAATGTTGAATAATAATGTCAATGTTATTAACATGTTAATATATGTATATATCCTGATATATATTTTTTTAACACATCAGCGGTTTCCCACCGAGGCAGGGTGACCCAAAAAGAAAGAAAAAACTTTCATCATCATTCAACACTTTCACCATCAGTCATACATAATCAATCACTGTCTTTGCAGAGGCGCTCAGATACGACAGTTTAGATGTCCCTCCAAACTGCCAATATCCTAAATCCCGAATTTAAAGTGCAGGCATTGTACTTCCCACTTCCAGGACTCAAGCCTGGCTAACCAGTTTCCCTGAATCCCTTCACAAAATATTACTCTGATCACACTCCAACAGCTCGTCATGTCCCAAAAACCATTTGTCTCCATCCACTCCTAACACACTCACAAACACTTGCTGGAAGCCCAAGACTCTCACCCACAAAACCACCTTTACCCCCCTCCCTCCAACCTTATAATATGGCAAGGGACTAGTAACCCCTTGCCATATTATACATTACTAAATTTAAAAAGCCATCCTGCCTCAGCGGGATACAGCCGGTTCAATGAAAAAAAAAAAAATCAGCTTTATAAGAGAGAAGCTGTATGACCCTTGTGGGTTTAGAGCTTAGTTTTGAGTATAATAAGAACACACACTGTACCGTATTTCCCGTTATTTCACAAATTCATGAACCACACTGACCTGTTCTCCGAGCACGTATTATGAGCGTGAGGGCAGTGAGGACGACTATGGGGACAGCCAGGAGCCCCAGTATTACAGTCGACACGCCGGCCGACGACCACTTGCTGCTGAACGTCATTGGCGACGATACCGCCTTAGCTTCTGTTTGGGAAGGATAGAGTTAGCTTTACAAGTACTGAATGGCTTTACAAGCATTAACTGGTTTTACAAACATGCCTGTAAAGTTGTATTTGGTTAAGGGGCATGTAAGCACCCCCGTTTTCTAATGCGTACGTAATATGTTCACTTTTCATCTATAATCTACCTTGTCCATAATTACTATCGCATTTGCTTTGTTTCGTAAGGTGAAGTCCAGGATCTTTCCTTAATTCATGGTATAACTTAACAAATCTTGGAGGACAAATGTGTTGTAGAGGTCTGAGTATAACTCAGACCTCTACAACACAATTGTCAGCAAAGATTTAAGTTATACCATGAATTAAGCAAAGATCTTGGACTTCACCTTACGAAACGAAGCAAATGCGATAGTAATTATGGACAAGGTAAATTATAGATGAAAAATGAACGTGCCTCTTAACCCTCAAGTTAATGGAGTAACGGGGAAAAGAATGGCTGGTGATTGTGGTTAATGGAGTAACATAGAGGGTTCAAGGTGGATGGTGATTGTGGTGGACGGATTATACCATTCTGCCACAACTGTAACAATCACAAGACGATTCAGCTGTTTTCGAATCATCTGACTGGGCCGGGGGGGAGGAGGGCACTGACCCCCAAAACCCTCTCCAGGTAAACTCAACTGATTTTGTCCCATATATCCCATTAAACAGGTTTTATTTTCATTAAGACATTCAGAAAAATCTCCAACATTTCTTTTTTTGGTTGAATTGAATAATAAAAGTGTGCGCACAATAACCACACCGTCCACAAAACACTATTATTCATTTTGAGAAATACTTATGCCATACAGAGGGACCCCACAGCAAGTTGCAATCGCTGCATTGCAACGCCCAGACGAGTAGTCTGAAACCCTGAATCTAAGGTAGAACGAGGGATGCTTATGTGATGTACGAACTCAAAATTATTTTCTCGGTGTTATACAAACACTCCTCGCTTAACGACCTACCTCTTTAACCCTTTCGGGGTCGGTGCCGTACTAGTACGCGTAAATTCTAGAGGCCTCAAATTAAGTGGGAAACGGCTGGTAGACCTACATATGAAAGAATAGGTCTGTGTGGTCAGTGTACGCAGTATAAAAAAATTCCTGCAGCACACACTACATAATGAGAAAAAAAAAAAACTCCGACCGGTTTTTTAATTTAAAACAGCGACTTTGCAGTCTATTTTCATATGGTATTTATTGATGTATTCTCGTTTTCTTGGTCTCATTTGATAGAATGGAAGATATATTACAGAAATAGAGATGATTTTGATTGGTTTGACAATGACAAGTACCTTGAAATTGAGCTCAAAGTAGCGAAAATGTTCGATTTTTGACGATGTTCAAGAGTAAACAAATCACACCATGCGTCCAATACACATCAACTGGCGAGTCTAGTATTCTTCCACAAGTGCGCTGATATTATTTATACCATTTTTACAATGATACAGTTGTATACATAACAGTAAATCTTCTATTTTTTGTGAGAATAAAAATTCAAAATGGAAAGCAAAAGTAATGTAAGAGGGGCTTGAAGACGTGACTAATGAACAGAGAAGATGTTATTTTAGTACCAGGAATGTCTGCCTTGTTTATTCTTGACCCCATTTTGAAATTGGCATCATTTGAAATTTGTATGAAATTGGCCAAATTGCCATTTTCTGACCACTATTTTGGGTAGTTGAAATTGGTAAATGTGCGGTTTCTTGTACTCAATCGATAGAAGAAATGGAGTTCTAGCGAAATAGCTATGATTTTAGTGGACTGGAACATTGGAATTGGCCAAAAATAGGGCTCAAATTGGGCGAAATTGCCGATGCGTAAACAGCGTCGAGACCGATAACTTTGTGAGAGCATAATTCCATAATTTTTCAATCAAATTTCATACTTTTGGTGTCGTTATGATCGGAAAAAGATTCTCTATCATTTCATAAGAAAAAACTTTTTTTCCAAAAAATTCTCGACCATGAGAACAAGTTTCCGAGAAGGCCTGTCGACCCCCAAAGGGTTAACGACTGCTCAGACTTACGACCAGCTCTCCGACCAGTCGGTACACCGTATACAGTACACTACTGTATAAACATTTAAAAGTACAGCCTCTCCTCATTTAGCGACATACTCGTTTACCGACAACTCGGACTTATGATGGACTCTCTGACCAGTATTCATACCTAAATAATGTACAGCTGATTTCCTCTAGTATTCTGTTTATTACAATATACAGTACACTATTGTATGACCATTTTAAAATATACCAGAAATGTTATAAATGGTGCAAAGGCAACATTAAAACAATATCAAAGATGGTTGACACAATCCCACTACCATTATAGTATGCTCCTCACTTAGCCACGAATTCGTTTACCGACGTGGTCTCAGGAACGGAACTCTGTTGTTAAGTAAGGAGAGGCTGTATTTGTTATTAAATTTCGGATGTACCTTTTCCTTCGTATTCGTAAAACCCTATCACATTGCAGCTTTTATATCCCTCAAGGAAGGTTCCTTAACGCTGGTGAGGGGATATTGATCTAGGGAATTGGATCTGTGCTCCAGTTCCCTGAATTAAGTCTGAATATCTTCCACATCCCCCCCCCACAGGCACTGTATAATCCTACAGGTTTAGCGCTTCCCCATAATTATAATAAAAATAATAATAATAATAATATAAAAACTTCAAAGTTTTCTCAAGTACATACTTGATTCACAGCTCTTTAATATTCTCTACAATACTGATTCACAACCTGCCAAAATAAACAGTATTGTGGAACCACTCAGAATGCCACATCAAACACCACAATTTGGCAATGCCGGACCAACACGGACACACTATACATGCGTTGTTAGTCACACGCAGGTGATGTATCAAGCGGCACCATCACTGAAAACTTAAAAACACACACGACAAACACAGAAGACAGGTCACCACCAGCATACCTCTGCTCCTGTGGCTACAAATATGCAAGTACAAAAATAATCACAAAGAACAAGGTGGTACAATACCGTGGCTGGAACAATACACAAATAACCCGCACTTGGGGACACTAACTCGGGATGACATCTTGGGCTGACCTAGACCATTAACTGGGCGTGTGGAAAAACAGGCTGGCCTCGACTTACAATGGGGTTATGTTTCAACGAACCCATTGTAAGTCAAAGATACAGTGGACCCCCAGATTACGATATTAATCTGTTCCAGAGGGCTTATCGTAAACCGAAAATATCGTAATCCGAATCTATTTTCCCCATAAGAAATAATGGAAATTCAATTAATCCGTTCCAGACACCCAAAAGTATTAAAATAAATACTGTTTACACATTAACTTGCACAGAAGATTGATACATGTATATATAAATTACCACAAATAAATAGTACAACAGTATAATAACTTAACACTTACCTTTATTGAAGAGTTGTTGATGTGTAGAAGATGGAAGGAGGGAAGAGGAAGGAGTATGCTAGTGTTTGGAAGGGGAATCCCCTTCCATTAACACTTCAAGTACCAAGTCCATGTCTTCCTGCTACACTCCCTGCATGCCTGCTACACTCCCTGCACGCCTGCTACACTCCCAGCATGCCTGCTACACTCTCTGCATGCCTGCTACACTCCCTGCACGCCTGCTACACTCCCAGCATGCCTGCTACACTCTCTGCATGCCTGCTACACTCCCTGCACGCCTGCTACACTCCCTGCATGCCTGCTACACTCCCAGCATGCCTGCTACACTCCCTGCATGCCTGCTACACTCCCTGCACGCCTGCTACACTCCCTGCATGCCTGCTACACTCCCTGCATGCCTGCAACACTCCCTGCATGCCTGCTACACTCCCTGCATGCCTGCTACACTGCCTGCATGCCTGCTACACTCCCTGCATGCCTGCTACACTCCCTGCATGCCTGCTACACTCCCTGCATGCCTGCCACACTCCCTGCATGCCTGCTACACTCCCTGCATGCCTGCTACACTCCCTGCATGACTGCTACACTTCCTGCATGCCTGCTACACTCCCTGCATGCCTGCTACACTCCCTGCATGCCTGCTACACTTCCTGCATGCCTGCTACACTCCCTGCATGCCTGCTACACTCCTTCCCTGCCTGCTACACTCCCTGCATGCCTGCTACACTCCCTGCATGCCTGCTACACTCTCTGCATGCCTGCTGCACTCCCTGCATGCCTGCTGCACTCCCTACATGCCTGCTGCACTCCCTGCATGCCTGCTACACTCCCTGCATGCCTGCTACACTTCCTGCATGCCTGCTACACTCCCTGCATCCTTGCTACACTCCCTGCATCCTTGCTATACTCCCTGCATCCCTGCTACACTCCCTGCATGCCTGCTACACTCCCTGCATCCCTGCTACACTCCCTGCATCCTTGCTACACTCCCTGCATCCTTGCTACACTCCTTGTATCCCTGCTACACTCCCTGCATCCTGCTACACTTCCTGCCATATTTCTGAGCCTCTTTATCACAGGGCTGGCACTAGGAGCTTTCTTTGGACGCATGGTGGCTTATTTAGCAGTTGCAGGCACTAAAAACAGTGGAGAAATGACAAAATGTATGGTATGAATGCGTGGGTGGCACTCACTGTTAAACAATTGCACACTGACTCTGGATGGAGCGTTGTGCCGTCCCAGGGCTCGTGAACGCGTCCAAGACGAATAGCATATTCCGAGCCAATATTTTTATGGAAAAATGTATCGCTAACCGAATTTAGCGTAATCCGGGGGTCCACTGTATCCTAAGTTAAAAATATGTCAAAAATGTTGTAAATAAAAAATGCTAGACCTACTTTACACAGCATTGGAAAAAATGAATACCCACTTGGACTCTTTATCGACCTTAAGAAAGCTTTTGATACAGTAGACCACAGCATCCTACTTCTCAAGCTTGATCACTACGGTATAAGAGGCCATGCACTTGCATATATCAAGTCCTACCTCACTAATAGAAAGCAATACATCTCTGTCAATGACAACCTCCTCAACAAGACCCCTGGACACTGGTGTACCTCAGGGTAGCGTTCTTGGCCCCCCTCTTTTTCCTTTTATACATCAATGATCTTGTAGATGAATGGTTCAGAGAACCGACAAGTTATAAATTAGACACATATGCAACACTTGGGTATCTTTATTGAGGAAACGTTTTGCCACACAGTGGCTTCATCAGTCCAATACAAAGTAGAAAGGTGTAAGGAGAGGAGGAGTTTGAGGTTATCAGTCCCTCAGCCTGGAGTCGATGTGTTCAGTCAATCAATCTTGTAGAAAGTACAGCACAGGGCCGTACATATTGTAGTCAGATGAGGCGAAGCAGGAGGAGGCGGAGTCATAGTGGTACCATCCACTAGTTGAAGTAGGTCTTCGTAGGTCTACGGCCCTGTGCTGTACTTTCTACAAGATTGATGGACTGAACACATCGACTCCAGGCCGAGGGACTGATAACCTCAAACTCCTCCTCTCCTTACACCTTTCTACTTTGTATTGGACTGATGAAGCCACTGTGTGGCGAAACGTTTCCTCAATAAAGATACCCAAGTGTTGCATATGTGTCTAATTTATCAATGATCTTCCAAGCATATCAACAACTTACGCCTATTCTCTTTGCTGACGACATGACTTTTGTCATCTCCCACCCAAATCTAGCCTCACTCAACACTATTGTTAACGAAGAGCTCGCAAAAATAGCAACCTGGTTGACCGTCAATAAACTTACACTTAATATAGAAAAAACCTTTTACATTATGTTTGGGAGTAGAGCAAGTGAGGTCCAGCTAAACATTATGCTTAACAACATCCTTATTGCTAAACATAATGAGGGAAAATTCCTGGGTCTGCACCTTGACAACCTGAAATTCAACAACCATATCCAACACAACAAAAAAAGTATCTAAAACAGTTGTCATCCTCTCAAAGATAAGTTACTATGTACCACAAACAGCACTACTTACACTATACTATTCACTGATCTACCCCTACCTCACCTATGCTGTTTGTGTCGGGGCATCCACAACGACAAACCACCTAAAATCAATAATGAAACAAAAAGCCGCAGTGCGAATGATCACACAATCCACTGCTAGACAACACCCCCCCCCCACTCTTCAAAGACCTAAACCTACTCACTATACAAAACATTCACTTGTACTATTGTGCAACCTACGTTTACAGAACAATCAATTCTAATATAAATCCCGACTTGAAATGTTTTCTTGACAGCTGCAATAGGACTCATAGACACAATACTAGGCACAAAAACCTCTACGACATTCCCTGTGTCAAGCTAAATCTTTTCAAAAACTCATTACACATAAAAGGGCCCAAAATCTGGAACACACTGCCAGAAATCTCCAGAACCACTGACTCAGCATTTTAAAAACCACAGTTAAAAAACACTATCTCCTTAACCTATCCCAGTCCATCATAAATACATATGTTAAAACTATACATACATTTGCTCAATATCGTGAACATAGGTAAAACTTTCAATCAATATTTACTTACTCTCAATATCTGTAATCATCTCAATTGTTAATCACAAGACTTATTAAAGCCAAGACTTATTAAAGCCAAGACTTATTAAAGCCAAGACTTATTAAAGCCAAGACTTATTAAAGCCAAGACTTATTAAAGCCAAGACTTATTAAAGCCAAGACTTATTAAAGCCACATAGCATGACCTAACAGAATACTCAAGTCTCTTATATTCATTGTAACTCATCTAATGACCATATGTAGTTATTGTCTTATTAATCTTAAGTTTTAAGTTTCCCTGAAATGCTCTGCATACAAAGGGGCTTTTGGCATGTACATCCAACTATTATATTCCTTTGTACAAACATTTATTATGTCAAAATAAATTATTATTATTATTATTAAGTGGTACAAATCGGACCAAAACATCGTCATGAGTTTCAGTCTCCCGTGTGCGGGATAATAATAATAATATCTTTATTTACTACAAGTACATGTACATGGTATACAGGCCTAGCTGACATCAGTGACATACTACTATATAGAAAGTCCCTTGTTATGCTGAGCATTTCGGGCAGATTAGGTCAGTGTCCTAGGATGCGACTCACACCAGTCGACTAACACCCAGGTACCCATTTTACTGATGGGGAACATAGACAACAGGTGTAAAAAAACACACCCAATGTTTCTGCCCTGGCTGGGAAACGAACCCAGGCCCTCGCCGTGTGAAGCGAGAGCTTTAGCCACCAGACCACTAGAGCATATTTACGTATAAATAATTACAGAGATGAGGAAATATCAACGGATTATTAAGAAGGATACCACGGTAAAGCTCTTCTATGTGGGTCTTGTAAATCTAAAATCGATACAGTTTATCGTCAAAAATAAACCAGCAAAATATTTTTGGGGGCCGGGGAAGTTCTGGGACGTTATCTATATACTGCTTGGTAAACAAAAATTGTATTTAAAAAGCAGGCGCCTCTCAGAGGTGCTGTGACACTTGCATTATTGTCTCATTAGCATGTTTGTCAACACATGCAGAGAACACTACTGTGTGTGTGTGTTTGTGTGAAAAAGTCAGGTGTGTGTGTTAGTGTGAAAAACAGAGCCAGCGCTACTAAGCACACTTGACTTAGTGTGAAGAAAACAAGTGCCGATTAAATGCGGTGGCACTTTTGCCGTGTTTACGGTCTTGTTTTAATGTTGCATGCAGGGGGAGAACTAGCGAGAGTGTACGTTAGGGTAAAAAAAAATTGACGACCAAAAGTGCGGTACTTGTCGTAAAACACGGCTTCACTGGCATCTTCCCTGGCACTGACTGGTGTTTACGAGGCTACAAATAAGCTTTGTTATGGTAGGTGCAGAGTTATGGGCCACTCTTCATGCAGAAACCACTAGTGAGGATGAGAGTGCATGTTAGTGCAGAGCGTCGAGTGTAACGAGTGACTCACTGCGACTCACAGTGACTCAAGGCGAGGGACGGTGACTCACGGTGACCTGTGTGACCCCACCTGATGACATCCACACAGTGCGGTGCTGTCGCCACTCCTTCATTGTACTTGTGGCGGGAATGGGGTGACTCTACACCCCATTACTGTGTTCTTGTGGGGATGGGGGAGGGGGATTAGTATCATGGGGTATTGCTAAACCTGTAAGGGTCATACAGTGTCTGGGGAAACACGAGGAAATTATTAATTTACAGGGAACTTACACTTCAATGTAAATCACACATTGTTACCTTTCTAAAGAAATAAAAAAAATCGATCATTATTATTTAAATACAGTGGTACCCCAGATTTCGCCAATAATTTGTTCCAGAAGGCTGTTCGAGTACCGTTACCAAACGAATTTGTTCCCATAAGGACGAATGTAAATTAGATTAGTCCATTTCAGACCCCCAAAAATACACTTACAAAAGCAAGTTACAAAAATACTCTTACATAATTGTTCGAGTTGGGAGCTGTACGAAATCTGGGGTACCACTGTATGTACTTATAAACATAATTTATTATTTTATTATTTTTTTTTTGGCCTATGCATCATTGTACAGTGGTACCTCTACTTACGAGCAGCTCCCAACTCGAACAATTAGTATGTAAGTGTATTTTTGTAGGTGCTTTTGTTAGTGTATTTTTGGGGGTCTGAAATGGATTAATCTAATTTTCATTATTTCTTATGGGAAAAAATTCCTTCGGTATCGGCACTTGAATAGCCGACTGGAACGAATTTTGCTTGTAACTCGAGGTACCACTGTACAGTGGACCCCCGAGTTTCGTAAAAACTTCACTCCTGAAGTCTGCTCAAGTGCCATTACCGAACGAATTTTCTCCCTTAAGGAAAAATTTCACGTAGGTTAGTCTATTTCAGACACCCAAAAATACTTTTCCACAAGCACTTACAATATTATACTTACATAAATGTACGATTTCCGAGGTTTACGAAACTCGGGGGTCCACTGTATTGTTCATTATATATTATGGCTGTAAAATATAAGTTACGTTATGTTTACAAGGTTATACCTGTCGGTATTTACAGTTGTGTTGCATTTACAAAGTTATACACATTTGCATTTACAAACAGGACATTTAAAACCACTTAGTGAGCTATTTTACAACCTCCAAACCCCAAGTATGAACAAGTGTAAAACACGTCCACTGGCTGGGTCATCTGGTCGTGTGACAGTTGTCTCTCCCTGGCCCGGCCAGCCCGCCCACGCCATTAACAAATTTAACATGACAAGATATCAGAGACCTTGATGCTAAAATGATCTCATTTTACATTTTCAAGTGAATATTCTGAATCAGCACAGAAAATAGTGCGCCTGGTGTGATTTTAGTGAATTTTGAAAATGCGTCTGAAAATGGGATTTTTTGGGGGCGAAAAAACTTTTTCTCTCAGAATGGAAAATGGTGATGATGACAGTGTTTCTTGGATCAATTTATGCCCATAAACATGAAAAAATCCTGTATATACTGCTTTAATAGATGGCTATGAGAGTTGTATAAGTTAAATATGCTGTAAAATGCGCCTCAGACACGGGAGAAACAGACAAGAGAAAGCAGCCTTGTGTCATGCTAAAACTGTCTCTTTACAGTTATTTTTCAAATTATTAGGTATTTTTCATGATTTCTAGTTACCTTCCGTAATGTATAGTCTCAATGAAAATATTAGCTTCCTCCGTTAGGAATTACCTGGAAATTAAGGCCTCATATAATCCTACGTAGTATAAAGTCCTCGAGAACGAACGAGTGTTGGAACAAAGCTGGCCATTAAGTACCTTTGGAAAAAACTTTAGATACTGGACTGTGTTGAAATAGCATGGATAATAAGACCACAATGGAAAAAATAATAGAAATACCTGTGCAGCAAATGAAGTGTGTGTGTGTGTGTAAAAACCTATGAAAGGAATCTGTTATTTTTCTGTTAATTTTAACAAATACATTCAGGCAGCGCCTGTGTTTCCTTGCGGCCAAAACAGTGTATGTTGTGCTTCCACACACCAGTACAAAATACATCTGACCACAGCCTATGCAAACAACAATAACTTGTTGTTTACGAACCTCCAAAGTGATTCACCGGCTTTACTTCGATCTTGGGAGTCGCCAAGGCTGTCACTGTCTTGTTGATGTTGTGCGCCATCAACGCCGCTCCTGGAATACAATGGAAATCTTTATATACACACAAACGTATTTAGAAGTTACAGTGGCTGGGTTTACAGTCCATGTGGTTACAGTGTGTGGGTTAACAGTCTTTGTGGTTACAGTGTGTGGGTTAACAGTCTTTGTGGTTACAGTGTGTGGGTTAACAGTCTTTGTGGTTACAGTGACTGGGTTTACAGTCCACATGGTTACAGTTTACAATCACGTTATGGCTGTATGTCACAACAATGTAAAAATGAACGCTGTGACAATGCTCGCTTTTAGGCCTATGCAGGTACCCTCAAAATCAACACAGCCACTAATCCCATTCGTCAGCAAGAACCCTAACGAAAACACGAACGATTCCGATGTGAACGCACTACAGCGAGCAATAAACAAACATTCCCACTAGCTAAGCTAGCAAATGTTTTAAGCTGATTTAACATTACAGTGGTCCCTCAATTAACGATCTTAATACATTCCAGGAGCTAGACCTTAACACGAAAACTTCGTAATTCGAAACCTTATTTCCCATAAGAAATAATGTAAATACAATTAATCCGTTTCCACCCAAAAAATTTCACCAAAATTCATTTTTTTTAAAGAATACTATAGTTTTACATACAGAAAACAATGAGAAATAAATATAAAGCACTAATTATAATGGACTAATGAACAGTTAAATAAGTTTTACCTTTATTGAAGACTCTTGTTGGTGTATGAGAGAGTTTGTTTGGAGAGAGGACAAAATTGTCCTTCAATATGATAATAATATCAACTCTACAGCTTATTTATCTAGCACAATTCATCTAATATGACATAATAAACAATATTAACCCTTTGGGGGTCGATAGGCCTTCTCGGAAACATGTTCTCAGGGTCGAAATTTTTTTGGAAAAAAATAAATAATAATTTTTTTCTTATGAAATGATGGAGAATCTTTTTCCGATCATAACGACATCAAAAGTATGAAATTTGAATGAAAACGTACGGAATTATGCTCTCGCGAAGTTATCGGTCTTGAAGATGTTTACGCATCGGCGATTTCGCCCACTTTGAGCCTTTTTTGGCCAATTCCAATGTTCCACCATTGTTCCAGTCCACTAAGATCATAGCTATTTCGCTAGAACTCCATTTCTTCTATCGATTGAGTACAAGAAACCGCCTATTTACCAATTTCAACTACCCAAAATAGTGGTCAGAAAATGGCAATTTGGCCAATTTCACACAAATTTCAAACGATGCCAATTTCAAAATAGGGTCCAGAATAAACAAGGCAGACATTCCTGGCACTAAAATAACATCTTCTCTGTTCATTAGTCACGCTTCCAGCCCCCTCTTACATTACTTTTGCTTTCCATTTTTAATTTTTATTCTCACAAAAAATAGAAGATTTACTGTTATGTATACAACTGCATCATTGTAAAAATGGTATAAATAATATCAGCGCACTTGTGCAAGAATATTAGACTCGCCAGTTGATGTGTATTGGACACATGGTGTGATTTGTTTACTCTTGAAACTCGGCTAAAATCAAACATTTTCGATACTTTGAGCTCAATTTCAAGGTACTTGTCATTGTCAAACCAATCAGAATCACCTATATTTCTGTGGTATATCTTCCATTCTATCAAATGAGACCAAGAAAACGAGAATACATCAATAAATACCATACGAAAATAGACTGCAAAGTCGCTGTTTAAAACAAAAAAAAACGGTTGGAGTTTTTTTTCTCATTATGCAGTGTGTGCTGCAGGATTTTTTTTTATACTGTGCATACTGACCACACAGACTCATTCTTTCATATGTAGGCCTACCAGTCGTTTCCCGCTTAATTTGAGGCCGCTAGAATTTACGCGTACTAGTACGGCACCGACCCCTGCTCGTAAAACGTACTAGTACGGCACCGACCCCAAAAGGGTTAATAACATAGAAACATGATATAAACTCTAGAATGAATAAAACATGTCATTACGATGTAAGACTGGTGGTAGTGTGTTTGTTGTTGTTGGGTATAAGGGTCACTGACCATAAGCCATGGTGGGTGACAGCAGCAGGCCACCAACACTATTCACACAAAACAATGTGCATAATTTATAAATAAGAAACATTTACACTTTAATTTATAAATAAAAAATATTTCCACTTTAATTTATAAATAAGAAATATTCACACTTATACAAATAAGAAATACTTACATTTACCTTGGAGGAGATGGAGGCAGAGGACCGCGCTCTTGTCAGTGTCCCTATAATCTCAAACATTGTAGAAGTTAAGTTTTGTGTCGTCATTTTCTATCGATTAATTGCTTAACTTACTTAACCCTTTGACTGTTTCGGTCGTATATATACGTCTTACGAGCCAATATTTCGGACGTACGTATCTATACGCCTAAATTCTAGCGGCCTCAAATGAAGTGGGAGAAAGCTGGTAGGCCCACATGTGAGAGAATGGGTCTGTGTGGTCAGTGTGTGCAGTATAAAAAAAAATCGGGCAGCCAGTGGTGCATTGTGGGAAAGCCATTTCAGTAGTCCATGTTCAGCATGCCTAGTGGTAAGAAATATCTGACTCCCCGGCGAATCTGGGACTCTTCTCTTCCCCAGTGATAACTCTAACACAGATGGAAGTGTCTCTGAAGATGAATTTCATGGTTTTGAGGAGTTTGTGACCGAAAGCAATGCCCAGGATACCAGAAGGAAGGAAAGAAGGAAGGGATGAGAGGAAGGAAGGAAGGAAAGAAGAGATGAAATGAAGGAAAGAAGAGATGAAAGGAAGGAAGGAAAGAAGAGATGAGAGGAAGGAAGGAAAGAAGAAGGAAGGAAGGAGGAAAGGAAGGAAGGAAAGAAGAAGGAAGGAGGAAAGGAAGGAAGGAAAGAAGAAAGAAAGAAAGGAAGGAGAGATGAGAGGAAGGAAGGAACAAAATAAGTAAGAAAGGAAGAAAAAAAGGAAGGAATGAATGAAGGAAGAAAGGAAGGCAGGAAGGAAGAGATGAGAGGAAGGAAGGAAGGAAATAAGTAAGAAAGGAATGAAGGAAGAAAGGAAGCTAGGAAGGAAGGAGGTTGTGATGAAGAAGACATGGGTCCCCTTTTGTGTTGACAGGTTGACAGCAGTGAGGGTGGTGAGTAATGGTATAATATGTCATTTTGACAGCTACCTTACCCTACTCAGCAAATATAGATGTCCACACACACACAGCTTCAAGCACTAAGGGAAGTTGATGGAAAGTGTCCAGTCATTATATATGTGTATATTTATATTATAGAACAATAGCAATAGGTTGGTAGGTAAGTAGATAGGTAAGTAGGTAGGCAAGTAAGTAGATAGGCAAGTAAGTAGGTAGGCAAGTAGGTACATAAGTAGGTAAGCAAGTAGGTAGGAAGGACTGTGGGGAAGAAGAGCATGGGACCCCATGGGTGTTGACAAGGCAGTGAGGGTGGTGAGTGATGGTATAATATGTCATTTTGACAGCAGCGGCACACACTCACAACAACCAGCTTCCAGAAGCTAATATCAGTTCTATGAAGTGTCCAGTGACTATAATGCGTATATATAGAAACCAGAAGGAAGGAAGGAAGGAGATGAAAGGAAGGAAGGACAGTATGAAAGGAAGGAAGGTAGGAATGATGACCCAGACACAACCACCAACTTCCAGAAGCTTATAGCAGTTCTAGGCACGTGTCCAGAAGGAAGAAAGGAAGGACGAGATGAAAGGTAGTAAGGAAGGAAGGAAGGTAGGTAGGTAGGAAGTTAGGTAGGTAGGTAGGTGAGGTAGGTGGTGGTGGTGGTGGTAGGTAGGTAGGTAGGTAGGTAGGTGGGTAGGTGGGTGGTGGTGGTGGGTAGGTGGTAGGAGGAAGGAAGGAAGGAAGGAAG
This sequence comes from Cherax destructor, assembly GCA_009830355.1. Lineage (NCBI taxonomy): Eukaryota > Metazoa > Arthropoda > Malacostraca > Decapoda > Parastacidae > Cherax > Cherax destructor. Next base: position 16,406 of record WNWK01020629.1, on the reverse strand, counting down.
GAAGGAAGGAAGGAAGGAAGGAAGGAAGGAAGGAAGGTAGGAAGGTAGAAAGGTAGGAAGGTAAGAAGGAATGTAGGAAGGAAGGAAGGAATGACGACCCAGACGACCATCAACCTAGGATAACTACCTAACACAACTGCCTGCTACTACTTTGAAGAAAACTGCTTACAAGAGATGTTTTGTCTGTGCATATACAAAAAAACACCCACAAAAATTGCAGACACTCGTTTTATGTGTGAGGAATGTAAAACACCACTGTGCATGGAACCATGTTTCAAAGAGTTCCACAAGCTGCAGAACGTCTATGAACATGTCCAGTGACTGTACATTTGTATATTTATTATAGAACAATAGTAATAAAGATTTTTTTGTATTGTTGGTTTGTGTAAACAAGTTTTGTAAACAATATAAAGATACTAATGTTTATGCTATTATTGTGTTGCATACAACAAATGTATATATATACATTGCACCTTACCTTGGTCTCACAGGCCACATAAGTTACGTAAAAAAAGAAAATAGTGAAAAAAACAAGAAATCTACGAATGGAAGTAAACAAATGTTTACTGAGTGAGTGGCATTCGCCGCTGTTGCCATATGTGGCTCATTTTCTGCCAACTTTACACCTCCATATCTCGGTAACTATTGGTGGCAAAAATCTGTTTTTAGGATAAAAACAATCAGAAAAATAACCTTAACATTTTGATAAGAATTTTTTTTTTTTTTAATATTTTGAGACAACAGGAGAGCACTCAGGATTGAGGGTTGCGACTGTCAAAGGGTTAAGTAAGTTTATTCAGGTATATACAAATCCAGTTATACAGTGGACCCCCGAGTATCGTAATTAATCCGTTCCAGGAGCTAGTACTTAACACAAAGTTTACGAAATTCGAACCATTATTTCCCATAAGAAATAATGTAAATACAATTAATCCGTTCCACAAAAAAATATTCACATATAAAATAATTAAAAACAATATATATATATATATATACATTTACTTACCTTTATTGAAGAGTTGCAGGCATCTGGAAGATAGAGTAATGAGTAATGAAGGTCCTCTTGGGCATTTTCTTCCAAAACAGGCCTGTTTCATCACAATTAAACACTTGTTGGGGAGGAATTCTTCAGCCTCTACGAAGGGAAATCCCCACTCCCTGCATGCCTGCTACACTCCTTGCATGCCTGCTACACTCCCTGCATACCTGCTACACTCCCTGCATGCCTGCTACACTCCCTGCATGTCTGCTACACTCCCTGCATGCCTGCTAAACTCCCTGCATCAATGCTAAACTCCCTGCATCAATGCTAAACTCCCTGCATGCCTGCTAAACTCCCTGCATGCCTGCTAAACTCCCTGCATGCCTGCTACACTCCCTGCATGAATGCTACACTCCCTGCATGCCTGCTACACTCCCTGCATGCCTGCTACACTCCCTGCATGTCTGCTACACTCCCTGCATGTCTGCTACACTCCCTGCATGAAAGCTACACTCCCTGCATGCCTGCTAAACTCCCTGCATCAATGCTAAACTACCTGCATCAATGCTAAACTCCCTGCATGCCTGCTAAACTCCCTGCATGAATGCTACACTCCCTGCATGCCTGCTAAACTCCCTGCATGAATGCTACACTCTCTGCATGAATGCTACACTCCCTGCATGCCTGCTAAACTCCCTGCATGCCTGCTACACTCCCTGCATGAATGCTACACTCCCTGCATGAATGCTAAACTCCCTGCATACCTGCTAAACTCCCTGCATGGCTGCTACACTCCCTGCATGAATGCTAAACTCCCTGCATGAATGCTACACTCCCTGCATGCCTGCTAAACTCCCTGCATGCCTGCTACACTCCCTGCATGAATGCTACTCTCCCTGCATGAATGCTACACTCCCTCCATGAATGCTACCACAGGGGTGCCACTAGGAAGCTTCTTTGGACCCACGGTGACTTATTTCAGAGTGACAATCACTAAAGCACCAAAAAAAACACCAAATGTAGTGTGAATGTTTGAAAGAGCGCGCTAGGTAATTTCTCTCAATGTTAAACAATGCTTCACTGGCGGCGTCCTGCGTCCCGCGCAGGCGCGGAGCAGGCGGACAGGTCTAATACGTTATGAAACACGAGCGGTTTTACAATTCTCGAAATCGTAAAAAGCTTACGAAACACGATGTTTACGAAGTAAGAACCTTACGAAACTCGGGGGTCCACTGTACATAGATTATCATACATAGCAGCATATGTGTAGAAAACCTAGGATAACCCAAAAAAGTCAGAGAGTGACTTATTTCCATTGCTACACTTTATCACTGGCTGGTGCTATAGCCTTTATCGACTTGTGAAGCTTCTTTGGACCCATGGTGACATATTTCACAGTGACAATCACTAAACCACCAATAAACAAGAGTAAATTTATTGTGAATGTTTGAAAGAGCACGCTGGGTATTGTTCACTCAAGTGTAAACAACGCTAGACTGGCGTCCTGTCCGCCTCACTGCGCAAGCGTGGGGCAGGCGGACAGGTCTGGTACGGACCGCTACACGAGGGAAATATTGACCGTAAAAAGCAACCTTTACACGAAATAACCATTTTTCGGTGGGACCGTTACTCGGGGGTCCACTGTACTTAAAATCATTGATATATTTTTTTCGCTACACGCTGATTGATTTTGCAGATTAATGGCATGAGTGAATTTTCTATGCTTATTCGGCAGGAAACACTGTAGCTTTTGTGGACGCTAATGGGGAAAACTTTGCACCAAATTTTTAAGAAATGAATAATGTATCTTTTTATGGTCGATATTCTTAGCATGTTAGGGTTGTGTGCTATTAGTCTAAGTCCTGTGTCACAACAATTGTTGGTAAATTAAAACACCAAGAAATTAACAATTTGTAAATTAAAACACCAAGAAATTAACTATTTGTAAATTAAAACACCAAGAAATTAACAATTTGTAAATTAAAACACCAAGAAATTAACTATTTGTAAATTAAAACACCAGTACAATATTTATAAATTGAACTAAAATATTATTATCATTATTACTAATTATTATTATTATATTACTATTGTTAAATAACACAGAAGGTACACATATATATATACTAACATGTTTATTCTGTCCAACAAGTAAGTTGACTGTGTGATGACTGAGTCCGTCCACTGGTCGACTGTGTGATGATTGAGTCCGTCCACTGGTCGACTGTGTGATGACTGAGCCTGTCCACTGGTTGACTGTGTGATGACTGAGTCCGTCCACTGGTCGACTGTGTGATGATTGGGTCCGTCCACTGGTTGACTGTGTGATAATTGAGTCCATCCACTGGTTGACTGTGTGATGACTGAGTCTGTCCACTGGTCTACTGTGTGATGACTGAGTCCGTCTACTGGTTGACTGTGTGATGACTGAGTCCATCTACTGGTCGACTTAGTGATGATTAAGTCCATCTGTTTGCTGACTGTGTGATGATTGAGTCCATCTGTTCGTTAACTGTGTTATGATTGAGTCAGTCCAGTTGTTGACTATGTGATGATTGAGTACGTCTGTTTGTCAACTGTATGATGATTGAGTCCATCCATTGCTCGAATGTGTGATGATTCAACCCGCTTGTCCGTCGTTCGTCAAGTTGTGCGGGACGGGTTTCCACGTCAACCACCGCTCTCATCGTTGCTACACTCTTTAAGGGTGGCACCTTAAAGGGCTCTTAATCCAAGGATTTGGTGCTATTCCCGTCTTCCACCTGTCCCATTTGGGTTTAGCGCTTGACTCAAAACATTTGAGAGAGTTGCCAAATATCCGTTACAGTGTCGGTTGAATAAATCCGACACAGCGGACCTCGATTTCCCTTCGACCACAAGAAATTAAAAAAATATGCGATTTATAGAATTTTCAACCCAAAATAATATTCATACGTATATAGAAAATATTAGTGAAAAATTATATGATAGTTTGATCTGGATAAAAAAAAAATGTATACAGTCAACACTCTTCTAAAGCCCCTCTATAAAGTCTGCTCCTTTGTATATGTAACTGAAAAAGTCAATCCAAAATTGAATAGCACTCAAAAATGGCATTTTTCAATAACATTTGCAAAAAAAATTGCAATATGGTAGTGCCCTGGTATACAGTAGTGCCCTGGTATACAGTAGTGCCCTGGTATACAGTAGTGCCCTGGTATACAGTAGTGCCCTGGTATACAGTAGTGCCCTGGTATACAGTAGTGCCCTGGTATACAGCAGTACCCTGGTATCCACTTGGGATACCTTCCAAGACGTACCATGGATGCCCAAAACCGCGGACAGTAGCGAAATCTATATACAGGAGGCCCTCCACATTCGTGAGTTCCACTTTCGCGAACTTCGAATACAGTCAACCCTCCGTTTTTGTGTATCTCTGTTTTCGTGTGTTTCAGTTTTCATGCAGTTTTTCGGGGAAATTTTACCTCCATTTTCGTGTGATTACCTCCGTTTTCGTGCTTGGTACGGAACCTGTCCACCAGTGCCCCGCACATACAAAGGCCAGAAATTAGAGAAAGTGCAAAGGTTTGCAACAAGACTCGTCCCTGAGCTAAGGGGATTGTCCTACGAAGAAAGGTTAAGGGAAATCGGCCTGACGACACTAGAGGACAGGAGGGTTAGGGGAGACATGATAACGACATATAAAATACTGCGAGGAATAGATAATGTGGACAGAGACAAGATGTTCCAGAGAGGGGACACAGAAACAAGGGGTCCCATTTGGAAGTTGAAGACTCCTATGAGTCAAAGGGATGTTAGGAAGTATTTCTTCAGTCATAGAGTTGTCAGGAAGTGGAATAGCCTAGAAAGTGACGTAGTGGAGGCAGGAACCATACATAGTTTTAAGACTAGGTTTGATAAAGCTCATGGAGCAGGGAGAGAGAGGACCTAGTAGCAATCAGTGAAGAGGCGGGGCCAGGAGCTATGACTCGACCCCTGCAACCACAAATAGGTGAGTACATACAAAGGCCGTAGACCGCCACCCATGCACCTCCCACACACATTGTCACGTAGTGTAGCATTCTTTATGCTTGAGTGAACATCATCCCAGGAGTTCATACAAAACATTTATTAACAATTCATTGTTTTTGGCCCTTGATTATTGTGTGACTATTAAATAAGATACCATGGGCCCGAAGAAAGCTCCTAGTGCCAGTTCTTTGGTAAAGAAAGTGAGGAACACCATAGAACTGAAGAAAGAAATAATAGAAAAATATGATAGTGGTGTACGTATTGCCGAGCTCACCAGGATATACAAGAAGGCCCCAACAACCATCAGTTCCATTGTGGCTAAGAGAAAAGAAATCACTGAAGCTAATGTTGCGAAAGGGGTGAATACAATAATGAAACAGAGATCACAAACAATGGAAAATATGGAGAAATTGTTGTTGGTGTGGATAAACAAAAAACTGCTAGCGGGTGACAGTGTTGTGCAGTCATTAATTTGTGAAAAAGCAAGGCAGTTGCATACCGATCTTGTCAAGAAAATGCCTGGAACCAGTGATGTTGTTGATGAATTTAAGGCTAGCAAAGGCTGGTTCGAAAAATTCAAGAAGAGAAGTGGCATACAGTGTTGTAAGGTATGGTGAGGGTGCCAGTTCAGATAAACAAGATAAACAAGGGGCTGAAAAATTTGTGCGCGACTTTAAAGAATATGTAGAGGCTGAAAATTTTCAAACCCCAACAAGTGTTTGTGGCAAAACAGGCCTCTTTTGGAAGAAAATGCTAAGGAGGACCTACATCACGCAGGAGGAAAAAGCAATGCCAGGACACAAGCCTATGAAAGACAGGCTAACTCTCATGTTGTGTGGTAACGCTAGTGGGGATTTCAAAGTGAAGCCTTTACTGGTGTATCACTCTGAAACTCCCAGTGTGTTCAAGAAATACAGTGTTGACAAGAGTAAATTGTGTGTGATGTGGAAGTCTAACCCTAAGGCATGGGTCACTAAGGAAATTTTCCTGGAATGGTTTAATCAAGTGTTTTGCCCCAGTGTGAAGAAATATCTATTGGACAATAAATTGGGGCTCAAGTGCCTCCTGGTAATGGACAATGCTCCTGCTCATCCTCAAGACTTGGAAGACCAAATGTCTAAGGATTTCAAATTTGTAACAGTGAAGTTCTTGCCTCCTAACACCACTCCTCTCATCCAGCCCATGGACCAGCAGGTCATTGCAAACTTCAAAAAACTGTACACCAAAGCAATGTTTCAAAAGTGCTTTGATGTGACCAATTACTCTGAATTGACCCTAAAAGAGTTCTTGAAGGATCACTTCAATATCTTCCATTGCATAGGCCTTATAGATAAAGCTTGGCAGGGAGTGACTTCCAGGATGATGAACTCTGCTTGGAGAAAGTTGTGGCCAGATTGTGTCCCAGAGAGGGATTTTGAAGGGTTTGGGGCTGACCCTGAGGAGCCTATGGAAGTTGTGGAAAGTATTGTGGCATTGGGGAATTGCATGGGGTTGGATGTGAGTAGCCAGGATGTGGAAGAGTTGGTGGAGGACCACAATGAAGATCTAACCACTGAATAGCTGCAAGAGCTTGAGCTGCAGCACCATCAAAGCAGATCTGAGGAAATTGCTTCAATGAAGGAGGAAGAGAGATGTAAGGTGTCTTCTTCAGAGATTAAGGAGATTTGTGCAATGTGGAGTAGGGTGCATTCATTTGTGGAAGAAAATCACCCTGACAAAGATGTTGCAATCCGTCTCATCAACATGTTCAATGACAATATCTTTTCCCATTTTAGGGACATTTTAAAGAGACGCTAGACACAGAGCTCTCTGGACAGATATTTAGTGCCACAGGTGTGCAGTGACTCACAAGCTGGTCCTAGTGGGATTAAAAGACAAAGAAGGGAAGTGACCCCAGATGAGGACTTGGTACCTGGAGTCCTTATGGCGGGGGATTTACCTTCCAAAAATTAGGGTCTCTTCCCTCCTCCCTCTCTTCCATCCAGCAACATCAGTCTTCAGTAAAGGTAAGTGTCACATTGAGTTCATTCATTTGTGCATGTAAATCTATCTTTAAGACCCCCCAAAAAATTTTTTTTCAAACTTCTGGGTTTCTGGAACGGATTAATTGAATTTCCATTATTTCTTATGGGGAAAATGGTTTCAGTTTTCGTATGTTTCAGTTTTAGTGCATCCCTCAGGAATGGATTAAGCATGAAAACAGAGGGTTGACTGTATTCGCGAATGCCCAGCCGCCTATTATCAGCAGTGACACTGGCAGTAAAGAGTTAGAATCCACACACTAGACTCATCATGCCATGCAGTTACCCTCCATATAATCACCTCCATTCAACTGTCATCAGTAACTGCATGGCTAACTATCATCACCATCATCATCACAAGTCATCAGAGTTCGTCTGCCTAACCTTACGAGTGGTGAGTGTTTTGTTTGTTCATTATTTATTAAACCTTATAATGTATATACAATATTTTATGATGTTTTCATGTGTTTTATGATTGTTCGTGATTCAATAGGGTAAGGAAGCAGTATTGTTAGGCTAAGTAAATGCTATTATTATATTTCACTACAATATATTTGCACACCAAACATTCACGAATTTTCATCATTCACAAGGTTCTTGATCCCCTAACCCTCGCGAATGTGGAAGGCCACCTTACAAGTTGTTTACGTTTACATTTATCAAGACTGTATCAGGACTGTATCAGGACTGTATCAAGACTGTATCAGGACTGTATCAGGACTGTATCAGGACTGTATCAGGACTGTATCAGGACTGTATCAGGACTGTATCAGGACTGTATCAGGACTGTATCAAGACTGTATCAACCTATGATAAATTATGCACAATAAGTGAAGAATTATCACTTTTTTACTGACGGGCGGCACTTCATGGCTTCTCTCAGACTTCGAACTACCACCGTCACTACTGTTCTTCTTTGATGCCATTATTAAGCAAAATTAAGACTTATTTTCTGGCCACGGTGAACCACGGAAACTGAACCCGTGGAGATGGAGGTTCTACTGTATACAGAGGAACTTTATAAGAGTGCTGACTGCGCATGAGAAACTTCACATCTCACAGGATAATGAGAGACAACAATGAATTTCAAATTTATCATCAAAATTGAACACAAACTACGAACATGTACAAAATAAAACAAATGGAAATATTTTAAAATTATTGATACAACAAAAAATACAAACAGGGACAATACAGTAAGATTAACAAATACAGTATGCTTAACAGGGACAATGCAGTAAGCTTAACATGGACAATGCAGTAAGCTTAACATGGACAATGCAGTAAGCTTAACAGACACAATGCAGTAAGCTTAACATGGACAAAGCAGTAAGCTTAACAGACACAATGCAGTAAGCTTAACAAGGACAATGCAGTAAGCTTAACATGGACAATGCAGTAAGCTTAACAGACACAATGCAGTAAGCTTAACATGGACAAAGCAGTAAGCTTAACAGACACAATGCAGTAAGCTTAACAGACACAATGCAGTAAGCTTAACATGGACAATGCAGTAAGCTTAACAGGGACAATGCAGTAAGCTTAACAGACACAATGCAGTAAGCTTAACAGACACAATGCAGTAAGATTAACAGGGACAATGCAGTAAGCTTAACAAACACAATGCAGTAAGCTCCGCTATACGACCGTTTCCGCAAATGTGATTAAGAACGTTCACTGGAAATTGAATAGCACGAGCCACGAAACCTTCCTGTCCGCTATTCAATTTCAAACGAACTTTTTCAGTCTCATTAACCAAAAAAACGGCTTTACATAGAGCTTTTGAAGAGAGCTCTGTGTGTTAAATTAACAAAAACAGCTTAAATGTTAACAACATCTGATAACTACAAACTAAAGCCTAAGAGTGATAACAAGTCATAACTAAAATAACAGTGATAACAACAGTCATAACTAAAATAACAGTGATAACAACAGTCATAACTAAAATAAGTGATAACAACAGTCATAACTAAAATAACAGTGATAAGTCATAACTAAAATAACTGATAAGTCATAACTAAAATAACAGTGATAAGTCATAACTAAAATAAGTGATAACATCCATAACCCTAAAATAACAATGATAACAGCCATAACCCTAAATTGGGTAGTTGCAACAGCTGAATGGGCGGTTTCTTTAGCTCAAGCGACAGTATGGGAGACATACCAGTGAAATAGCAAATAATTTGGTCAACTGGAACAATTAAATTGGCCTAAAATAGGACTCAAAGTGGGCAAAATCGCCGGTGCATAACCTGCGCCGAGACTCCTAAATTCGCAACGGCGTAATTTTGCAAGTTTCCCATCAAATTTTGTGCTTTTGGTGTCGCTACCTTTGGAAAAAGATTTCCTACCATTCCATACGAATTTTTTTTCCTTGGGGGGGGGAGGGGGATGATTTTTGGACCCTGAGACCAAGTTTCAGATCAGGGTCTGGATCCTGAAACCAAGTTTCAGATCAGGTTTCTGGATCCTGAAACCAAGTTTCAGATCAGGGGTCTGGATCCTGAAACTAAGTTTCTGATCAGGGGTCTGGACCCTGAAAGGGTTAAGTTTTTGTTGCATTTATTCAATCACATCTACAAATAACTGCTCTATACAGAGGATCTTAATAAGACAGCTAACTGTATACAAGTCTATACAGGTGGTCCTCAACTTACGATGGTTCGACTTATGATGGTTCAACCTACGATGGTTCAACTTATGATGTTTTGACTTATGATGGTTCGACTTTCATGGTTCGACTTTCGATGGTTCGACTTATAATATTTCGACTTTACAATGGTACAAGAGCAATTACTTTGGAGATGAAACTTGAGATAATTACCCAACATGAAGGCAACAAGTCCCTAACTTGTATTCATTTATTTACTTTTCAATACTGCTGTTTAGTAAGTTACAGTAATTATTTGTTTATTGACTTATTCAGTGACAGTAGTTATTTATTGACTTGTTTATTTAGTATATCATATTCAAATTCGACTTACGATATTTTCAATTTACTATAGTATACATATTCAACTTGCAACAGCTTTGTCAGAACCTAACCCCATCATAAGTTGACGACCCCCTGCATAGTGCGTTACTTGATACACCTACTGTATCATAGTCCACCAATTGTACCACAGTCCACTATCAGGGTACAATTGCACCACAGACGTGTTTATGAAAGAACGAACGAGAAAAAGTTGGAGATGCGACGAATCAGGTTGGGCTTTTGTGTTGTGGTGGTCGGAGGAGAGCTTTCATCTGGGACAGAGACAAGACAGACGCATCACACACTCTGACCTCTGAGGTACTATGTATGTACAGTGGTACCTCGAGTTACGAGCTTAATTCATTCCAGAAGGTATGCCAGTGGCTCTCCTTGCATTATAGTTTTATAATTGTAACTACCAATAACAATGTACACTTGTAACATGCATCGAAATAAAAATATTATTATTAGTATTATTATTATTATTATTATTATAAGGAATAATGTAAATTAGATTAATCCATTTCAGACCCCCAAAAATACACTTACAAAAGTACATACTTACAAAAATACACTTACATAATTGTTTGAGTTGGGAGCTGCTCGTATGCCGAGGTACCACTGTAAACGAAATTAGTTTTATCTGTACTTACCTGTTATCTGTGATCTATAGTAGCCTGGTCTATTAGTCAACATGGTCTATACTAGTCTGGCCTGTTAGTCAATATGATCTATAGAAGCATGGTCTGTTTGTCAGCTATGATCTATAATAGCCTGGTGCAACTGTTAAGTCTATTCTATAATGCAGTCTATCTGTCGCTATAATTTATCACAGCCTCGTCTATTTGTCAGCTCAGGCAACCCAGGTGTTGTACATGTGTCTTATTAATCAATAAAGACATCCAGGTGTTGTACATATGTCTTATTCATCAATAAAGACACCCAGGTGTTGCACATATGTCTTATTCATCAATCAACAGTCTTCTAGCAAGAACATTGCAACATCAACAACAAACTGGACACTACAAGCAACAAGGGAAAAGCTGTCACAACTCACCCAGGCTGAATTTCCAGAGTTTGTTAGGTCCGATCTCCACCACATAGATGTCATAGCCGTCAGCAGATACAGCGATGTCATGGGGGTTACTGAAGCCCTGAAATATACAGCGATGTCATTTATTGAAACCCTGGTGCATACAGCGATGTCATTACAGTTACTACAACTGTGATTTTTTTTAACAAATCAACTGTTTCCCAAAAAGACAGGGTGACCTGAAAAAGACAAAACACTTTCATCATCATTCACTCCATCACTGTCTTGCTAGTTAAAACAGTGCAACATTAATTTCCCACCTCCAGGACTCATGTCCGACCTCCCGGTTTCCCTGAATCCCTTCATAAACGTTACCTTGCTCACACTCCAACAGCACGTGAAGTCCTAAAAAAAATTGTCTCCATTCACTCCTATCTAACATGCTCATGCATACTTGATGGAAGTCCAAGCCCCTTGCAGATAAAACCTCCTTTACCCCCTCCCTCCAACCTTTCCTAGGCCGACCCCTACCCCGCCTTCCTTTCACTACAGATTTACATGCTCTCTGAGTCATTCTATTTTGTTTCATCCTCTCTATATGTCCGAACCACCTCAACAACCCCTCCTCATCCCTCTGGACAATACTTTTAGTAATCCTACACCTCCTCCTAATCTCCAAACTACGGATTCTCTGCATTATATTCACACCACACATTGCCCTCAGACACAACATCTCCACTGCCTCCAGCCTTCTGCTTGTTACAACATTCACCACCCATGCTTCACACCCATATAAGAGTGTTGGTATAACTATACTCTCATACATTCCCCTCTTTGCTTCCATGGACAAAGTTCTTTGTCTCCAGACTCCTCAGTGCACCACTGAGGAGTCAGTGGAGACAAATTCGTCAATTTTATGATTCACCCGGTGTTGCAGGTGTTGACGAAGGCTTAACACCTGGTCTTTCGTAGACCCATCTGTTGACAAGTCTCTATTAAGATTACTAAAACATACTGTAATTTAATTTAGTGTAAAATTAATTAATGTTAGTTCCCCCAAACTCTTCAAATCACATACAAAAAATAATAATACAGTGGACCCCCGGTTTACGCACTGCTCCAAACTCGACCAATTATGTAAGTGTATTTTTGTAAGTGTATTTTTGGGGGTCTAAAAGGACTAATCTAATTTACATTATTCCTTATGGGAACAAATTCGTTTGGTAATGGCACTTGAACAGCATTCTGGAACAAATTAATTATGTAAACCGGGGATCCACTGTACGCATAATTTGAATAGTGCGACCACCTCCCAGGATGTTATTGTTGGATCAATTGCTCCCCATAAACATGAAAAAATCCAGAATATACAGCCTAATGAGAATATAAGCTTCCTCAATTAGGAATTACTGGGAAAAGAGGGACTCGTATGGTACTAAAATGACTTGATTTTACATTTTTAAGTGTATATTCTGAAACAGCATAGAAAATAGTTCTCTTGGTGTGATTTTAATTAATTTTGAAAATCCGGCTGAAAATGGCGATAATAGTGTTTGTTGGATCAATTGCTCCCCAAAAACATGAAAAAATCCGGTATATACAGCTTAACCCTTTGGGGGTTGACAGGCCTTCTCGGAAACACGTTCTCAGGGTCGAAATGTTTTTGGAAAAAAAAAATTCTTATGAAATGATAAGAGAATATTTTTCCGATCATAATGACACCAAAAGTATGAAATTTGAATGAAAACTTACGGAATTATGCTCTCGCGAAGTTATCAGTCTCAAAGATGTATACGCATCGGCGATTTCACCCACTTTGAGCCCTATTTTTGGCCAATTTCAATGTTCCAGTCCACTAAAATCATAGCTATTTCACTAGAACTCCATTTCTTCTATCGATTGAGTACAGGAAACCGCCTATTTATCAATTTCAACTACCCAAAATAGTGGTCAGAAAATGCCAATTTGGCCAATTTCACACAAATTTCAAATGATGCCAATTTCAAAATAGGGTCCAGAATAAACAAGGCAGACATTCCTGGCACTAAAATAACATTTTCTCTGTTCATTAGTCACGTCTCCAGGCCCCTCTTACATTACTTTTGCTTTTCATTTTGAAATTTTATTCTCACAAAAAATAGAAGATTTACTGTTATGTATACATCTGCATCATTGTAAAAATCGTATAAATAATATCAGCGCACTTGTGCAAGAATATTAGACTCACCAGTTGATGGGTATTGGATGCATGGTGTGATTTGTTTACTCTTGAACATAGGCGAAAATCAAACATTTTCGCTACTTTGAGCTCAATTTCAAGGTATGTACTTGTCATTGTCAAACCAATCAAAATCATCTCTATTTCTGTAATATATCTTCCATTCTATCACATGAGACCAAGAAAACGAGAATATATCAAAAAATACCATACGGAAATAGACTGCAAAGTCGCTGTTTCAATAAAAAAAAACGGTCGGAGTTTTTTCTTCTCATTATGAAGTGTGTGGTGCAGGATTTTTTTTATACTGAGCACACTGACCACATAGACCAATTCTTTCATATATAGGCCTACCAGCCGTTTCCTGCTTAATTTGAAGCCGCTAGAATTTAAGCGCACTAGTACGACACCAACTCCTGCACGTAAAATGTACTAGTATGGCACCGACCCCGAAAGGGTTAATGAGAATATTACCTTCCTCAATTAGGAATTACTAGGAAAAGAGGGCCTCGTATGGTGCTAAAACGAACTGATTTTACATTTTAAAGTGTATATTCTGCATCAGCATAGAAAATAGTACCCCTGGTGTGATTTTGAGTAATTTTGAAAATCCAGCCGAAAAAATTGTTCTCTCAAAATGGAAATTGGTCATGATGATAGCGTTTGTTGGATCAATTGCTCCCCACAAACATGAAAAAATCCGGTATATACAGCTTAACCCTTAGACTGTCGCAACCCTCAATCCTGAGTGCTCTCCTGTTGCAAAATATTAAAAAAAAAAAAAAAAAAAAAAATTCTTATCAAAATGTTAGGATTATTTTTCCAATTGTTTTTATCCTAAAAGAAATTTTTGCGATCAATACTTACCGAGATATGGAGGCGTAAAGTTGGCAGAAAATGAGCCACATATGGCAACAGCGGCGAATGCCGCTCACTCAGTAAACTTTTGTTTACTTCCATTCGTAGATTTCTTGTTTTTTTCACTATTTTCTTTTTTTACGTAACTTATGTGGCCTGTGAGACCAAAGTAAGGTGCAATGTATATATATATGGCGGTCAAGAAAACTTTTTATCTCAAAATGGAAATTGGTCATGATGATAGTGTTTGATGGATCAATTGCTCCACACAAACATGAAACAATCCAGTATATACAGCTAAATGATAATATTACGTTCCTCAATTAGCCATTACTGGCAAAAGAGGGCCTCGTATGGTGCTAAAATGATCTCATTTTACATTTTAAGGTAGTAGGTTGGTAGACAGCAACCACCCAGGGAGGTACTACCGTCCTGCCAGGTGACTGTGACACAGAAACCTGAAACTGTTTTGCATGATGGTAGGATTGCTGGTGTCTTTTTTCTGTCTCATAAACACGTTGGATAACAGGTATATCTAGCTACTTCTACTTACACTTTAAGTTACACTACACAGGCATGCACATGCATATATATACATACACACATCTAGGTTTTTCTTCTTTTCCTTAATAGCTCTTGTTCTTTTTATTTCCTCTATTGTCCATGGGGAAGTGGAAAAGAATCTTTCCTCCGTAAGCCATGCGTGTCGTATGAGGGGACTAAAATGCCGGGAGCAATGGGCTAGTAACCCCTTCTCCTCTACACATTTACTAAAAAAAGAGAAGAAGAAAAACTTTATAAAACTGGGTTGTTTGAATGTGCGTGGATGTAGTGCGGATGATAAGAAAGAGATGATTGCTGATGTTATGAATGAAAAGAAGTTGGATGTCCTGGCCCTAAGCGAAACAAAGCTGAAGGGGGTAGGTGAGTTTCAGTGGTGAGAAATAAATGGGATTAAGTCAGGAGTATCTGAGAGAGTTAGAGCTAAGGAAGGGGTAGCAATAATGTTGAAGGATCAGTTATGGAAGGAGAAGAGGGAATATAAATGTGTAAATTCAAGGATTATGTGGATTAAAATAAGGGTCGGATGCGAAAAGTGGGTCATAATAAGCGTGTATGCACCTGGAGAAGAGAGGAGTACAGAGGAGAGAGAGAGATTTTGGGAGATGTTAAGCAAATGTATAGGAACTTTTGAACCAAGTGAGAGAGTAATTTGTACGGGACCTAAATGCTAAAGTAGGAGAAACATGTAGAGAGGGTGTGGTAGGTAAGTTTGGGGTGCCAGGTGTAAATGATAATGGAAGCCCTTTGATTGAACTTTGTATAGAAAGGGGTTTAGTTATAGGTAATACATATTTTAAGAAAAAGAGGATAAATAATATACAAGATATGATGTAGGGCGTAATGACAGTAGTTTGTTGGACTACGTATTGGTAGATAAAAGACTGTTGAGTAGACTTCAGGATGTACATGTTTATAGAGGGGCCACAGATACAGTGGTACCTCGACTTACGTTGTTATCACCTTACGTTATATTCGATATCCGTTACTTATAACGTAAGAAATTTGAATGCGACATCCGTTGTTTGATTCGTCTTACGCCTTTCGTACCGGACCTGTTCGCTTGGAGCCCAGCTGAGCGCGCACTCCAGGAGCGTCAGTGCTATTGTTTACAAGCGAGAGCGACCACCCACCCACACCCACGCATTCATACCAGTATATTGTAATTATTCCACTGTTTTTAGTGCTTGCAACTGCTAAATAAGCTACCATGGGTCCAAGGAAAGCTCCTAGTGCTAAGCCTGTGGTAAAGAATGTGCAGGGAGTGAAGCATTTATGCAGGGAGTGTAGCATTTATGCAGGGAGTGTAGCAGGCATGCAGGGAGTGTAGCAAAGATGCAGAGAGTGTAGCAGGGATGCAGGGAGTGTAGCAGGCATGCAGGGAGTGTAGCAGGCATGCAGGGAGTGTAGCAAAGATGCAGGGAGTGTAGCAGGGATGCAGGGAGTGAAGCATTTATGCAGGGAGTGTAGCATTTATGCAGGGAGTGTAGCAGGCATGCAGGGAGTGTAGCAGGCATGCAGGGAGTGTAGCAAAGATGCAGGGAGTGTAGCAGGGAGTGTAGCAGGCATGCAGGGAGTGTAGCAAAGATGCAGGGAGTGTAGCAGGGATGCAGGGAGTGTAGCAGGGATGCAAAGAGTGTAGCAAGGATGCAGGGAGTGTAGCAGGGATGCAGGGAGTGTAGCAGGATGCAGGGAGTGTAGCAAGGATGCAGGGAGTGTAGCAAGGATGCAGGGAGTGTAGTAGG
>WNWK01020628.1:32500-35483 GCA_009830355.1 Cherax destructor | reverse complement strand
TTGGTGTTGCCCTTCGACTTGCGTCCCCTATTCTCGCCGAACACATGTGTATTTGTGGCAGTGAAGCAACAGACCGATTCGGGTACCATGGTCTTGTGTGTAGTAAATCCGAGGGAAAGATTGCAAGACATGAAGAGGTTAATAACATTATCAAGAGGAGCCTCACAACAGCCGGATGCGCAGCAGTAAGGGAGCCACCCCAACTATGCAGATCTGATGGCAGCCAAAAGCATCCAGATGGTATCACCCTTCAAGCCTGGACAGACGGCAAGCAGGTGGTGTGGGACTACACCTTGGCTGATACCTATCTCCAATACACAAGGGAGGAAGGAGGGGCAGCTGCCACCTTCAGGGAGTCCCAAATGTCGACAAAATATGGAGAACTTGCCCATCATTATATGTTTGTTCCCATAGGCTCTGAGACCCTTGGCTCGTAGGGAAAGAGTGCATCTAAGTACCTCAAGGAGCTGGGCAAAAGACTCAACAGGGTAACTAGGGATCCCAGGGCAGCTAGTTTTCTGTTCCAGCGACTCAGCGCTGCTGTTCAGAGGGGTAATGCATGCTGTATTCTGGGCACGCGCCACAGCTCAGAGGAGCTGGATGAGATTTTCGCATTATAATCAGTGACAAACGTGTAACAATATGTACTAAACATGTATCTCTCACACCTCATGTACTGTATATGCTATCATTATATAAACAATGTATCTCTTAAATAATTTATACCATATTATGTAATAAAATATACCTATTGGTAAAAAAAAAAAAGGATGGCGTTGTAGGGGAAGTGGAATATTCAAATGGCTTCAGGAAGAAATCCAAATATTCTTCCTTGAAGCCTTTTTATCCACTTCTCCGAGGCTATGGGTCCCACAATTTGAACCAGAGGTGGACCCTCTATCTTATATGTATATATATATATATATATAATATATATATATATATATATATATATATATATATATATATATATATATATATGAATATTTTTTACCACTGTTACAATACTTTACTCAATTCTGATTTCCTTTCACTCCCCAGGTGGTACATATTCCAAGTGGGGTTAATGTTTCCTTATATTTATATCAATAATAAAAATTAAGATTACTAAAGGAATTTAAATAACTACAAACACGAATAAATTCTAGATACACAAAAAAACGATAGCGAATTGTAATTGAAAAAAGAGAAAGAAGAAAGCAATAAAATCGATTATGAGGGTGTTGAGGCGGTGAGTGGGGGGGGTGTAAAGGAACAAATGACCAGAGGGAATAAGGTGCAAATGGGTACAGGGTGCTATTAGAGGGAATGGGGATCGATGGCAGGGCACGCTTGGTAATTTATGAGAGAGCAAAGGTCGTACTCAGGAACAATGGACCGTAAAAGGAAGTGGGGAAGCCTTGCCAGTCAGTATGGTGTTGTGAAATGGACAAAGATCTTTATGAAGGAAAGGAGGAGGAAAAAGAGGAGGAAGAGGAGATAAAGGAAGGAGTGGAGGAATCTAAAGATACAGGGAAGGAAGCGATGGTTGGGGAAACTGCTGTCGTGGTTGTGGCAATAATCGCAGTGGTGTAATGTGTGGTGGTTGTCATAGTGACTACTGTGGCAGCTGTACAGGCTGTAGTTGTCCATGAAAATGTTTTAGTTCCTTCCTGACTTTGCTTATTTCCTTGTAAAAAAAATAGTGAGCTTATGTTTAAGACTTCTCGTTATACAATCGATGTACATCAAAATACATAAACACATCAATCAATTGTAATTTAACTTTTTTTTTTTTAGAAATATATTTAACAAACTAAATTAGGAAACAAGGTTTTTTTTTTGCTTTACTTTGTCTCATATTAAATGCTATAACCAGAGTAATTGTAACATTTTTTCCAAATGTTTTAAAAAAAAATATTACCTCACACGTTTATATGCAAGTCGTAGCAAAGTGTGTAAAAGAAAATGGTAAAGAAAATGAATTGCAATAGATTAAGTCTGATTAGATGAGAATTTTAGGAGTTTGAAGCAAAACGTCAGTTGCTCACTCACTTCCTCATCCACTCACTCACCTACGTAATGACCAGTTCATCCACTCACTCACCTACGTAATGACCAGTTCATCAACTCAATAACTCATCTATTCATTCAACAACTCTCCCTCATTCTGGCACACCTAGTGACTCATCTACTAAGTAGCCTACTGGCTGATGGTATGCTTGAATAGTCCAAGCCTAAAATAAACAGAAAGCTTTAAAAGTATCCATCATTTAAAAAAAAAAAAGTTATTTTTCTGACCAGAGATATGTACTTAATCTGGTTGCCTTTACATTTTCCATGAATGGACGTAATTCATATCACGTTTTCTTTTGTATGTTGATTACAGTTTCTCCATTAATGAAAATATTGTTTCATTTACCAATAAGAGTATTATTATTGTCATTATTTTTATCATTATATTTTTTTAGATCATTATTTTTATTATAAGTAGTAGTAGTAATATCATATGAAAATCAAGATAGTAGTATAAGAAACACTAATCAGAATAAGAAACTCTACGTGAAGACAAACACAGAGTTAAGTGGAAAGTATTTAGTTTGCCCTATTGAAAAAGGCATCATAGTTGTAATATTGTCTCATTGAAAATAAAGTGATGAGACTCAAATAGTTACACTGAACAGAGAAAAGGTGCTGCAAGGCATTCAGTGAGAGATCTCAGAGTGGGTGTACCGAGATAGTGCTCACATAAATGCTTGTGAAGAAATGGTAAGTGAAACAAGCTGTCATTGGAACAGTGGTTCATGTAGGGCAGAGCTTTATCATTATTTAATATAATTCCAGGTTGAGCGAAACGTTGTTTCTTGATCTGCCGATTATGTCTTCTGTCTTAACGACAGAACAGAGAACAGTTCCATAAATGAGAAAGAGGGGTACAGAACAAAAATATCACATGAGAGGTAAAGGGGTTGCTAGCAGCGCTGAACACATCAAAGGCAATAGT
>WNWK01020628.1:0-30000 GCA_009830355.1 Cherax destructor | reverse complement strand
CTGTGTTACTAACATGCACAGTATATAAAATTATAAAGAAAATTAACAGAAGAGTCGTGGAAGACCTACAAATGGAATGGCTTCATACAGGACAACCAACACGGCTATAGAGATGGTAAATGGCAAGAGAGAGAAATGGTAGATTGCAACTTCTGACAGTTCCACGCAGGAGACACAGACAGGAATAGCAGGGTAAAGTACTGCGATGGATCAAATTACACCTAACGGGAGGGGCACAGCAAATGATTGCCCGTGAAGGTGTCGTAATGGGTGCATATGACGAGTGGAGGCTCCACAAGTAGCGGTACTTGGACGGGTACTCTATCTTGTACTCGTGAATGACATGATGGAAGGCATAGAGTTAGTGGTATCCCTGTTCGCAGATGTGAAATTAATGAGAATAGAAATATATGAGGACCAGTAAAGGTTACAAACCCATCTGGACAGGCTTCTGGTCTGGTCTGATAAGTGTCTAGTGGAATTAAATCCCAAGCAACTGCAAAGTTATGAAGTTTGGGAAAGGGAAAAGAAGACCGCAGATGGAGTTACAAGCTCTGGGCGAAAAGGCTGCAAACATCAACCAAATGACTGCTTTATGTTTTTGCACATCTGGTAAATCTAACACTAGCTTTCAGAAATATGTATACGGCGAACACCAGTTCCATACTGGAGTATGCACGTCAAGAAACTGGAGAAAGTGCAACGGTTTTCAACAAGACTAGTCACGGAGCTAAGGGATATGTCCTATGAAGGGAGGTTAAGGGAACTCATCCTGAAGACATTAGTGGGGTGATGCGATAACAACATACAAAATACTAAGAGGAATTGATAGGGATGGACAGGGATAGATTGTTTGAGAGAACAGGAGATACAAACACGAGGGCACAGGTGGAAGTTGGAAACACAAATGAGTCACAAGGAGGTTAGAATGTATTTCTTCAGTCGTATAGTACTCAGGAAGTGAAACGACTTGGAGAGTATAAAGGTAGAGGCAGCTTCCATACATAGCCTCAAGAAGAGGTATGATAAGGCACTCGAATCAAGGGGTGAACCTAGTAGCTATCAGCAAAGAAGCAGGTCCAGGAGTTGAGACTCGACCCTTGTAACCACATGTAGGTGAGTATATTGAATACACACACACACACACACACACACACACAAATACACACACACACACAAACACACACACACAAACACACACACACACACAAACACACACACACACACAAACACACACACACACAAACACACACACACACACACACACACACACACTATCAGCTGAACTCCACAATCTTTGTCCAAAGTGCATTCAGTCTTTCCACCTGATGGAGCAGTCGGAGCCATCATTGACGCATATTCTCGGAGGGAGAGAAGTGAGAGAGAAAGTTAAGCGGAATAGTGCCGAGGAGAGGGTAGGAGAAAGAAAAGCGTGGAGGGAAATAGAAGAGCAGAGAGGAAAAGAGAAGGGCAGAGACGGATGCAAAGGGTAGTGAACAGATGCGGACACTGATCTAGTCTTAGAACGACCGAAATAAAAAGACAAATCGAATTACATAAAGGATGACTGATATACACAGTCATACATAGGTCGACGGAGACAGACTCAGAAACACGTAAAAATAGACAGAGTCAGATTGAAACACTAAAAGAAAACCGGTGATATTCTAAAACGAATGACGTTAGAGACAGACCACGACAAATAGATATAAAGGAACAAACGAAAACACGAAATACGAAAACATAGACTGGAACTGACCAAAACACAACGAAAGACGGAGCCAAATCAAAAACATTTAAACGCAGAAGAGATATACAATGGTACAAACACAGATGATAAACAATGAGACACACACAATCATTATCATCCCTGCACGATTCAACAACTTTAATAAGCGATTGCTTCTGGTCTGGAAGACTTGATATATTCCGGAATTCAGTCTTATTTCGACTCCTGTCGTGTATAGCTGCCTCCCCTGTATTTACAATTTCACAGTCTTTACAAGGAGGATGTCTTGATACTGGTAAAACGATCTTGATCCAATGATTCTGAGCTCCTCTTCCATTTATCACAAATTTTGTGATGACCACGAATTCCCAGACCCTGGGAATAATAATAATAAATTATTATTATTATACAAGTTGACAGCGGCGACTAACAAGTAGACGGTACTAGGTCACGAATGCCTTCCCAAATACCTTGATATATTTACATATATATAAATACCTGACATCTCCTTAACAGCAGTCTGAGAGCCATTAATACAATCAAGAACATAAAGGTTAACAAGATGATTTGCACAGACTGATACGACTTTATAATTACAAAGTCAAATTAATATTAAAAAATAGAAGCAATGCAAGTGCTTGTAATTATTTGGGGGAAAAAAACAAATGTGTAATACAATTAAAAAGTTTAAGTATTTTGTGCATAAGTAGAATTATATTTTAAATGTGCTAGTGTGTGTATAGCGCTATTTTAAGGCTCTCGACCAACATTTTGAACAAGTAACTGAAACCTGGCAAGCTTTTACCGCAGACTTTTGCGACTGTAGTCCCTGATTGTTATTTATATATGCATACATTATAAACAGTATTTACTTTCGACAGTGCAGAAATACACAATAAAAACTTTCCAATTTCCTTTTCCTTCATTTGTTACTTTGTAATTCAGTATAAAATTTAAAGAGGAATAATAATAATAATAGAAGCCTACAAAAAGTAATATGACTAAAAATATTATATATACAAAATAGATGATGTGATACTTTTTAAGCATCGCTCTAGCCGCCATTTGTTTACCTATTGTCGGCTGTCTGGATTTACTGTATTAAATTTGGTTAATAGTAATTGTTTTTGTAGCTGGTACTCTCCAGTCAGTGTCCCTTTTCTACCACGATTTAGACGGGAATGGCAACGTCGCCGCTAGTTATCTACGAGTTTAGATTCTTTCTGTTTCCATGCTCTTCGTTTCTTGTGTGGTGAAAAAATATTGTCTACTCTTTCGAGTATTCTGTATATTGTGATTACGTACACGCACGCTTCTCTGTTTTTCTAGTGTTGTGAGATCAAGTTCACTCACTCTTGACTTAGTAACTTTTGTTCTTTGAAGTCGGCACCAGTTTTGAATCGAATCTCCGATCTTTTAAGACATCTTTATTGGTTTGACTAAGCACTGCATCAATACTGGCGCTGCATATTCTAGGTTTGGTCATAAATATGTTGTGTAAATCGTCCTGGACGCTATACTTTAAGTTCCTGAAATTTATTCTTGAATTGCTGGATTAGTGCTTGCTGCAATCATCATTTAATTAATTTGGGCTTCGGGTAAGAGGAATTACGCTTTGCCCTCTTAAAAGTTATAATGTTATAAAAAAGAAGAGACGGGATGTGCAGTGAAAAACTCTGGAAAAGTTCATATGTTGCAGTAATTTTCTTGTTGGCTTTCCCATGTCTTTGAATCTGCAGTTATGTTGTGCGATACAATATTAGTAGAGATACCAAAGGAGCTTTGTAGACTGGGAGACACAGTAAGAGAGCTCGTAGCTCAAAAGAGAATAACATTCTTCACTACTTGGTGCAGAAAGAGATGTGTGTCTTAGTGGCAAGAGTTCTCATTTGTATTGTTACAATAGTGTGCGCAGTGTCTGACAAAAACCTTTGAGAATGTCGCTCATTTTCTAGTCCGAGTGAGTACCATAAAGACTTTCTCCTTAGGTAACACTGTTAACATTTTCAACAATAATATTTTTCAAAACATTTCGAGTTTTTCTTTAATCTTCGTTAATATATTTAGCAAGCGTGAGAAATACATTGAGAGTTTCCCCATGGTTACTCAGCAACGCAGTTTAGTTGACTTGCGTGCGTCTTCTATTAGATCATCTTTACAAGCAATTGCAACTAGAAACAATTTGTGATTTGCATAAATAGTCCGTAAAAAAAAAAAAACTTTTTCAAAAGGCGAGAAATGTGCTGCTGGTTTACACCTTCCATTGTGCAGAAGACAAATGAAGGTAGCTGCCTGTGGGGGCACAAAGCAGGCAGCAATACGTGTGTGTGTGTGTGTGTGTGTGTGTGTGTTTACACACCTAGTTGTGGTTGCAGGGGTTGAATCACAGCTCTTGGCTCCACCTCTTCACTGGCCGCTACTCGGTCACTCTTCCTGCTCCATGAGCTTTATCATACCTCCACTACATCACTTCCCAGACTATTCCACTTCCTGCAACTCTGTGACTGAAGAAATACTTCCTAACTTCCCTGTGATTCATCTGAGTCTTCAATTTCCAAATTTGACCCCTTGTTGCTGTGTCCCATCTCTGGAACATCCTGTTTCTGTCCACCTTGTCGATTCCTCTCAGTATTTTATATGTCGTTATCATATCCACCCTATCTCTCCTGTCTTCCAGTGTCATCTGGTCGATTTCCCTTAACCTCTCCTCGTAGGACATGCTCCTTAGCTCCGGAACTAGTCTTGTTGCAAATCTTTGCACTTTCTCTAATTTCCGTACGTGCTTGGCTAGGTATGGATTTCAAACTGGTACTGCATACTCCAATATAGGCTGGTCCTAGGAATGACCCCTGTGAAACCCCGCACGTCACAGGCGCCCACTCTGACACCTCCTTTGTCCTTCCCCAATCTTCATGACTTTGCACTTGGTGGGGTTGAAATCCAGAAGCCAGTTTCTGGATCAAGCCTGCAGCCTGTCCAGATCCTGTTGTAGTTCTGCCTGGTCCTCCACCTACATCGTATGCAAACAGGGACACTTCTTAGTCTATTCTTTTCGTCATGTCATTTACATATACCAGAAACAGCACTGGTCCTAGGACTGACCCCTGTGGAACCCCGCTCGTCACAGGCGCTCACTCTGACACCTCGTCACGTACCAGGACTCGCTGATGTCTTCCCGTCAGGTATTCCCTGATCCATTGCAATGCCTTCCCTGTTATCCCTGCCTGCTCCTCCAACTTTTGCACTAATCTCTTCTGCGGAACTGTCAATCGTCTTCTTACAGTCCAAGAAAACTCAATCTACCCACCCCTCTCTTTCTTGTCTTACGCTATCACCCTGTCATAGAACCCCAGTAGGTTTGTGACACAGGATTTTCCATCCCTGGAACCGTGCTGGCTGTCACTAAGCTGCTTCCTTTCTAGGTGCTCCACCACTCTTCTCCTGATAATCTTCTCCATGACTTTGCATACTATACATGTCATTGACACTGGTCTGTAGTTTAATGCTTCGTGTCTGTCTCCATTTTTAAAATTTGGGACTGCATTTGCTGTCTTCCATACCTCAGGTAGTCGCCCTGTTTTCATAGATGTGTTGTTGTTAGTGGTACAAATAACGCTTCTGCTCCCTCTCTCAGGACCCTTGGAGAGATGTTGTCCGGCCCCATCGTCTTTGAGGTATCTAGCTCGCTAAGCAACCTCTTCACTTCTTCCTCGGTAGTATGTATTGTGTCCAACACTTGATGGTGTACCCCACCTCTCTGTCTTTCCGGAGTCCCTTCTGTCTCCTTTGTGAACACTTCTTTGAATCTCATGTTGAGCTCCTCACATACCTTGAGGTCATTTCTTGTGATTTCCCCTCCTTCCTTCCTCAGCCTGATTACCTGGTCCTTGACTGTTGTTTTCCTCCTGATGTGG
Source organism: Cherax destructor (assembly GCA_009830355.1). Lineage (NCBI taxonomy): Eukaryota > Metazoa > Arthropoda > Malacostraca > Decapoda > Parastacidae > Cherax > Cherax destructor. Next base: position 24,357 of record WNWK01020628.1, on the reverse strand, counting down.
CTGTACAACAGCTTCGGGTCAGACTTGGCTTTTGCTGCAATGTATTTTTCGTACTGTCGTTAGGCCTAGCTCTTACCTGTGCATATTCATTTCTCTAGCACACTTGGTTTTGGCCTCTCTACTCCTTTGGGTGAACCAAGGGCTCATCCTGCCCTTCTCTATTTCTGTTACCCTTGGATACAAACCTCTCCTCAGCTTCCTTGCATATTGTTGTCACATATTACATCATCTCGTTTACTGACTTCCCTGCCAGTTCTGTCCCACTGAACCCCATACAAGAAATTCTTCATGACTGTGTAGTCCCCTCTCTCTTGTTGTTTGGCTTCATTCGTCCTGCCCTTAATTCTTCCGTCTCCACTTGTAACTCTACTATGTATTCTAAGCTCAGGACCACGTGGTCAATGGCTCCGAGGGGTCTTTCATATGTGATGTCCTCAATATCTGCACTACTCAGGGTGAATACTAGGTCCAGTCTTGCTGGTTCATCCTCTCCTCTATCTCTGGTAGTGTCCCTTACGTGTTGGTACATGAGATTTTCCAGTACCACCTCCATTATTTTAGCCCTCCACGTTTCTGGGCCCCACATGTGGCTTCAGGTTCTCCCAGTCGATTTCCTTGTGGTTGAAATCACCCATGATCACCAGCTTTGCTTTGCTCGCTGTTGCATGCAAAGAGTATGTAACCTTTATTCGGATCATGTTAACACACCCACATAGGCTCCCCTCCAACCAGCGAACCATCGTTAAGGGTTTGGCGATGGGGCCCCATCATCAAATCAACGACTCGGTTCAGCCAATTAAAATGCGAGTTTAACAATGACAAAGGTGACGTGGATACCACTCGCGGTTTGTCATTGGAATTCCTGCATAGAGCTGGTTGTGGAAAGGTCTTCTGGCTGCTGTTTAGCCTTGACTACTGTGGCGTGCACTAATACTACTGTTTGTATATAGTGTACATATGTGTAAAAAGCCCTTTTCTATTTACTTGGTGAAGGCAAAGACAAAAGTCTTATATATTCATAACTGATTGGTGAAGGAAATACAATTTCAATACATCTTCTACTGTGTTTCTTTGCTCCCAGCTCCCTTTTACCCTCAGAATAACAGGTCATTGAAACTGAGGTTGTAATACTCGCATGAGCCCTTTTGTCCACTTCAGCCAGTGTGTCAGTCATCGCTCAATTACTCTCATCATACTCTTGCCTTGGCCTCCTGCTGTTCTGTGGTGGGTTATACGTCACTGCAATTACCACCTTGAGATCTCCAGACTGAAGTGTTCCTATTATGCAGTCTCTTGTTTCTCTTCTGTCTCCGCTCTCCAGCTCATCAAAATCCCATTAGTTTTCAGTGAGCAGAGCCCCTTCTCCACTCCCTATGTTCCCTCTGTCTTTCTTGAGGATCTGATATCCCTTGGTAATATGACATCTGTTATCATTCCTGTGAGCTTGGTTATCATTTTGTGAGAGCTATAATGTCCGGTGATGCCAATTTGATTCTTTCATGCCACTCCTCCCACTTATTCGTTATTTCATCAGCGTTGGTGTACCATACCTTCAGTTTCCTCTCGAACACAGTGTTCTGGGGGTCTGTGAGGGTGGCGGACCTGCCAGTGTGCTGTGGGGTTCTACAGTGTAGTGTGTGGTGGGGGCTGTAAGTGTGGATTTTGGTTTGTGTTGGGATAACGTTTGGTTGTGGGGTTCTGGAGGGGGGTTTTCTGTGTGTGCTTGCACTTATTGCTCTGCCCTGCTCCGGTTGTCTTCTTCTGACACTGTCCTTGTCTCTCTTTATAGCCCCTTTCGTTTCTGTGTCCTCTCCCTCAGCTGATGTCATTCTGTTCTTGTTCTGTCTCTGTCCAGGAGCACCCTCTTGTATGTTGATTCCTTCAGCCGTGATTTCTCTTGCAGGATCCTGTTCCACACTGTTTCTGTCTTGAAAATCAGTTTGATCAGCCGATTTCTCTCCTTCAAGTACCACCTAATTCTCTGAAAATTTACTATCTCAGTCATGTCCTCCTCACCTATTTCTTTGATGTTTTCAATCTCCTGTTTTTCTTCCTGACATCTTACATTACGTGTCCTTCTCTTGCTCTCCTGAAGCCCATGAATAAACACAGACTATTCCCTTTCCTCCCATTGCCCTTCCCTCTGTGTCTCTGGGTCCCTTTTGTACATGGCCTTTGTCTCCCATATCTTTTCCTGTATCTCCTGGTGGCATGGTCATGCCTCTGCATGGGGCCTATACCCCTCTCCACCTTCTCCTCCCTTCAATACTGCTATCCCTGCTCCCAACATCTCTCAACCTTCACGATAGGGCCTTACCCTAAGTCATGTTTCCATCCTTTCCGTTGGGCTCCTCGTTCAGTAGGGGTGTACCTGCTTCAGATGCTATGTCTTCTCTGGGCAATAGCCCTGTGACTCGGTTTTGCTAATTTACCTTATATTCTAGTTCCTGTATCCTGGCTTCTGCGGCTTTGGCTTGTGACTCCGATTTCTTCTTCTCTGCCTACATCCTCTTCTCTATTTTTGCAGAAATCTCACTTAGTTTGCTCTCCCACCCTTGTTCCATCCTTTTACATTGCACTTCCATCAATTCTTCCTTACCAGAACCATCTTCCTCTGATATCCTGAGCCTTCGACTTTACCTCTGAGCCACCATATTTTTTTTTAATGGGCTAAGTGTTGTAGTGTGTGTGTGTGTGTGTGTGTGTGTGTGTGTGTGTGTGAGGGGAAGAGAGATGGGGAGAGGGAGGGAGGGGGACAGAGTGATGGAAAGGTGGAGAGAGTGGGAAGGGGGTAGAGGGAGAGGGATAGAAAGGGGGAAGGGAGGGAGGAGGGAAAAACGAGAGAGGGGGAATGGGGGAGGCAGAGGGAGAGAAAGGTTCGAGAGAGAGGGAAAGAAGGAAAGGCAAAGGCAAAGGGGTTAGAGGGAGGAGGAAGAGGAGGAGGAAGAGGAAGAGGAGGAGGAGAAGAAAGAGAAGGAAGAAGAAGAGGAGGATGAGGAGGAAGGGGAGGTGGAGGAGTAACAGGAGGAATAGGAGGAGAGTTAGAGGGTGAGGGGGAGGGAGAGGGTGAGGAGGAGAGGGAGAGGGAAGGGAGGGGGAGGGAGAGGAAGAGTGAGACAGTAAGAGAGAGGGTGAGATATATGGGGGTTTGTGTATGTGTGAGTGGGAGGGTAGTTTCTGTTTTTTTTTTTAGGCCCTAACGGTTAGAAGGCTGTGTATGTGTTTGTGCGTACATGCATGTGTGTGCTTGTGTGTGTTTATAAGTCCCTTCGTACGTGTGTATGTGTGTGTGTGTGTGTGTGTGTGTGTGTGTGTGTGTGTGTGTGTAACGAAACACTTTCGAAATGTTTCGGCCCCGCCGGGAATTGAACCCGGGTCCTTCGTGCGTGACGCAAGAGCGCTAGCCACCATGCCATCGGGTGTGTGTGTGTGTGTGTGTGTGTGTGTGTGTGTGTGTGTGTGTGTGTGTGTGTGTGTGTTTTGCTTTCGTGCGTGCATGCGTGCGCAAGCGCAAGCTCAGTCTGTACCATTGTTGCCACCACCAACAAACATCACAATTAATTACAAAGGTAAATCATAGTCACTTGAAAGATGCAGGTAAATTATTGGAACAATTTGCATGTTTATGAGTTTAGTGAAGATTTATTTGATATTTTCTTATGCGAAAGACTAAATTAGTTCGGGGCATTTAGCACGAGAAGTGGTGAAGGCTCGATCCTTCGTTCACTACCTGCGAGATAATCTTCCTAAGTACACAAACTAGTTTCCATACCTTAATTATGCCCCACATACTGACCTTTTCCAGGAAGCAGAAAGAATACAGAGGAAAACATAGGCTCTACATATTTTTAAATGTAATTTAAGAGACAGGACAGTCTCAACATAAGGTTCCAACAGTGGCCACACTACTGCTACGAGGCTCTCAGGGGAGATTCCTTAATGGTGAGGGGTTCTTGATCAAAGGAATTGGATTTTTCTTCCCCGTCCCTTGAATCAAACCTAATTTCCTCCCATTCCTCAGATACTGTATAATCCCTATAGGTTTAAAGCCTCCTCTAATAATAATAATTACAATAACAATATAATAATTATATTAATAATAATAATAATTTGAGCAGAATAATGTACCATACCAAAAACAATAACTGATATAATTCAGAAAATAGATAATTACCTTCAAGATGAGCGCCTAGCTGATGAAGAAAGATTCGTTATCCAAGTAACTGAAGCCTCTCTCCCATTCTTCCTATGGTGCATAAACACTTACTGGTACAGTGTTTCCCAATGTATGTTATATTATAGTAAATGCAGTGATTCATGTAACTTGTGTAAACAGATTAAATAAGAGACAGTGAGTCCTAATCACAAATAATATCAGCTTTCTCAAACACTTGTTTCAGGAACTTGAAATTATTGGGACAAACGCATTTCTCCGTAACAGTTTTATCTAGCTCTAACAGAGCGAAACATCGTTCTCCGTAACAGTTTTATCTAGCTCTAACAGAGCGAAACATCGTCCCGACAGAAGCTTGTTTTACATTTTGAGTGTTTTTTTCAGTATTATCGGCAGTGTGTTATTTAGATCTAATACGGGACTTAAGACCAAAACTGGTACCTTCTATTAATCTCACTATCTTGCTATGCTATTTCAGCACAGAATGTTATTCGTATTTCACTTACGTAAAGTCAAATGCAGCAGAAAATTCGTGTAATCTGTAATATAATCCAATGGATATTGCTGAAAATATTGGAATCCTCGTTGGAGATGCGTCTGGGATTTTGCCAGAGGGAGGTACACCTCCATGAATAGACCACCGGTTATTAGGTATTTATTACGTCAGCGAATATTCCGCCTTGCACTTGTTCAAATTATTGGTTTTAAAGCCTATAGACTGTACGAGGCTGCATGTATTCTATTTGAATGTAAACTGTACATCATCAATGATACCTTGATTTCTATAGAAGGGTTTAAAGTAAGTTTTCAGCGTCTGTACTCTGACACACACACACACACACATACACCTTGGTGTATACAACAGTGTCGTCTTATGTTGCTTATCATTCTGCATATAGAATGCTTTCAGCATGAAATACTTTCAACCTGAATTATAACACCATTCAATTTACTTCACTGGTGGGCATAAAACTCATGAACTCTAATCAAAAGGAATCCCTTAAATCTTACTACGTCTTCATATTCCTGTATGAAAGCGAGGAAGTAAGATTTATTTTTCAGTCATAAATCCTCTGTTACAATTGTTTTTTTTACGGATTTCAATTGTTTTCTTCCTAGTTTATTATTTAATGGCAATGCACTGCCAATGAATAATAAAACGGCGCCAGGGAGTGAAAAACAAAGTTAATGAATGTAATATATCACCATTAATATCTTTCCGCAATGTTTTGAAGTACTTCATTATTTTAATATTTCTTGGTTGGTTGATCTTATATTTAGCTTCTCTCTCATTTTCCAAATATATTTCTAGTAATTTATGATACTCTTCAGTTAGGTTATAATGTTGGTCTTTAATGGCACATGAATGGCACTCTGAATAATGACTGAGGTTACGAATTTGTTAATTCACTAAGGTCCTGCCTGTGATTTCAGTGAGTGCAACGAGTAATTTTTTTTTAGTTAAAGGTGTAATTTAAATTGTTTATGTTTATAAGTGATAAATTCACCGAAGGGGTTAAATCGTGGCTCTTACTCACCATAAACTGTAAATTCATTAACCAGCGCCTCTCGGTTGAATTAACAGTGATTCATTCTCTGATCACTATCAGCGGTATACTGAATCAATACTTTTTCATTCCGTGATTCCCGTTGCTAGTGAAATGATTGCACAATGACCCAAACTTTGATCTCTGCTGATAGTGAACTGGTTTCAAAATGATGGAAGTCTCTGATCCCCACCGCTTGTGAATTGAATCTGCAATGATCCAGTCTATGATGTGACAAATGTTGAAGAGAACAACGTAAATTTCACTCATGATTTCATTCCCGCATTCACGAGTCCATTTTCTTCACGCTCGCTTCCTGAAAGCGAATTCGTCATAGATTTTTCCATTCTGAATGTTCTGACTTTAGGCCCTCAAGACACCACGATTTTGCGATTGTTACATTCACGTCACTTGTTACACACGCATACGCCCCCCCCCCCACACACACACAGTCACAGTCACAGAGTTGTTAGGAAGTGGAACAATCTGGAGAGTGATGTAGTGGAGGCAGGATCCATACATTGCTTTAAGAAGAGATGCGATAAAGCTGATGGCGCAGAGAGAGTGGACTTAGTAGCGACCAGCGAAGAGGCGGGGCCAGGAGCTGACTCGACCCATGCAACCATAAATAGGTGAGTACACACACACACACACACACACACACACGCACGCAAATTGGTCAGTGCAAAACATTAGAAACAGTATTTTTCGGCTAGCAACTTAGGCTCTTGGTTTGATTTATAACATGAAACTGAAGTCCAAATGAGATAGCGATATAATTTATGATATAACAAGGCGAACGTAGGATATATTAGTGTTGGAATAATATAAATCGTAGTAGGAGCAAAAAAAATAAAAGTAAGTGTGAAAAGGATAGATTTTCAGGTTAGGAATATGAAACCGAGATCGCAAAGAATGAGAAGGGATAAAATTTAAATAAAGATAAATACTGTTTTATAGAATCTCTAAAATTCCTAGTGACCTCAATGCTAATGACGCTTTGTGAGAGAAATTTTGATAATCATAAGAGAGCTGATCTGGAAAGTTATCTTCGGCAAAAAGTGAACGAATGTGAAAGCGTAAAAGTTATCCTGTAAACGTTTTCACAGCTTACAGTCAAGGTTATTAATGAATAAGTATCAATACTCTTAACAAAGACGTTGTCAAACATTTACTGAACCAAAATATATTTTGTGCTTCTGTCATTCCAGACATGGAGCTGGTGAGCCGGGCCGCCCTTCTCCCTTGATCCCTTGATTCCCGTGATGTAGAGAGAGCAGGAAAGGTGTCCAATCTACAAGTACAAGAAGAGGTCTTCATATGGATGATATGACAGAGCAGGAACATTGCTTATCACACAACTCCAGGAATGACTCACAGTAGATAGAATACCTAACAGTGTGTTTCACACTATGTTGTGGCTTACTGCCACATGTTGCACGGACATGTATAAAACACGTTTATTGTGTTTGCACGATTGATCCAGCGGTGGAAGGGAGGGAAAGAGGATACAAAACTCGCCTGAGTCAACATTCACGACAAATATCCACAAAACTCTTTCTGAATATAACACGCTCGCTGAATCCGACGTTACTGAGTCGATTTTCGTCTATCGATTGTCAAAAATCCTAAGGAAAATGGCTCCGAGAGAAGTGCGAAATCAGCTATTTTGGCACTGTGCAATAGAATCTTATAGGCGAGATATCAAGGAAAAACGGTGATTATATCCGCACTGTACGTAAGATTTCCACAGTAACTGCCAACACACAGTAACAACACATTACCCCGCTGGTTTTTCCAACGTGTTTGAAAAGTAGTGAATGTTTGATGTTTGTGACTGTTGTATCCAGCACATCTGTGCATCAAATGCCATATGTTAGCTTGAATGCTATTATTGGGTTCTCCGTTGTGCGTAGTGTTGTTATTTTGTTTCCCACCGTTGTTATCGTATTGTTATTGTTTTCTCACTGTGTGTATTGCTGTTATTCTGTTTGCTCCAATGTGTTTTTTTATTGTATAAGCTCACACGCAAGATACACACACATACACGGAGCACCTGTGCTCTATGTGTGTGCACTCACCTAATTGTGTGTGTATGTGTGTATGTGTGTGTGTGTGTGTGTGTGTGTGTGTGTGTGTGTGTGTGTGTGTGCGTGCGTGCGTGCGTGCGTGCGTGCGTGCGTGCGTGCGTGCGTGCGCTCTCTCTCTCTCTCTGTCCCGCACTTGTGTTCTTTATGAATTTAATAATAACTCTACTACTACTAATAATAATAATAATATATCAACGATTGAATTTAAACTGGTAGGGGTCATGCAGCACCTGGGAGTACGGGAAGCATCCAGGATTTATCTAGTGAAGGGAGGCGCACATCTAATTCCTTAGATCAAGAGCCCATTATTGGCATTAAGGAACTTCGCTTGAGAGGACGTCTGAATATCAATATTACAAGAAAAGAAGACTTACAATATTTTTTTTTGAGACAAAAAGCCTCCATAGAATCTTACATAATTGTATCCATTAAATTCAATCAATAAACATTTCAAACGATGGAAGGGGAGGACCCAAGCAATTCGTTAATGTCAATTATCCTCTTTCTTATTACTGGTAATCAATGGTTATTCTCTAGGACCAGTCCAAGTTAATTGTGCAATTTCACGCTTGACATAATGTCTTCACCGACACATTTGCAGACGATAATTTCGGGATGATCTCTGAATTTAACTTTCAGCATCGGCAGACTCAGAGATGCGACAGTCGCAGCTTCGCCAGACTCTGGGAGATGCAACAGTCGCACCATCTCCAGACTCTGAGCAATGCGTTATTCTTGACAATTTACTAAACGTCATTTATTCAACGCTATTTAGTTTTTAGGTTAAAAAACCGCATTAAAACAAGCATTTTAATTTTAAATAATCAAATTATATAAACAGGCTTCTGTACGACTGGGAAGGAGATGTCCGAGCAACAATATGAAAAGTTCATATTTGGAAGTTTATTTCCTTTGGCGTATAAATGCACTTCTGTGGGAGATGCAGTTTCGCCAAACTCGGAGAGAAGCAGCAGTCGCAGCATTGCCAGACTTAGGGAGATGCAGCAATAACAACACAGCCAGACTCTGGCAGAAACAGCAGTTTCTAGACTGCGAGAGAATACTTTAATAAGACTTCCATCATAGGAAAAGGAGACGTGACGGTCCTAAATGAGATTACAATCCATTTAACCATAATTAAGTCCCCAGTGGTAAACATTCGTCTTGATTTCTTTTCTAATGTAATGGTGGAGTAATACTGCTTTCTTTGATTCACCCCAAAGCTGATATTTTTCAGTGATAATCTTAGCTACTGTTGGCCGAATCATCGATTCTAGGATATGTTCTGTGTTTCTATTGACAGGGCTCAATTTTTCATACGAGTTATTTGGCAAATTGTGTATAGATATGCAACGTTAGTTATACGCAGAATCGTCCCATGAAATTTCATGAAAATAAAACGTATGTACCTATCAATATATATAGCTGTATGAAAAAAAAATATCAAGGAGAAACCATTTTTTCTTTATTGTTTTAGTGTACTTTTTTGGAATTCTTTTGATTAACTGGCAGTGTCTTCTTTGAAAAAACTTCTATTGGGAAAAAATCACAGAGCCTAATTATTACACAATTGAAAACCACTTACGAGAAGCATTCATACCTATTGACTTGTATCTTTACATAATAAACCTGTGATTATTACATCATATCTTGATCTACAATATGACAACATGATGTTCTTAAGAAATTTTCAAGAAATAAAATAAGACACTAGTACATTTTACCGAAATCATCATTAGTTATAATCAACTTAAAATTTACATTTCGTTGCATATGATAGTCGCAATTTGTTCAAATATAAAAAGTGAACTAATTTTCTCAGAAACATTCGGTATATTCCGGCTAATGCTTCTATGAAAGCTGAGGCGAACCATACATACAACAGGTTAAAGCTAGATGGCTAACATATTGAGCAGTCTACAAGAAGAGAAAACAAATCACTGAATTCCCACATGAAAAAGTGAAATAGTAATGTCAAGTTTGGAGTGTGAATAATATGTAGAGGATAATTACTGAAGAAAACGAAAAAAGGATTAATTTGGATAGCAGAAGCGGCGACGGTCAGCAGCACTACCCTGATCAGCACTACAGGGTGACCCAAAAGTCTGAACTCACACTTCTGGGCTTTTAAAATCCGTCTGAGTGTTTCTCGAGGAACACCCAGTTCCAAGGATGTCCTGTGGTGTCCAGACCTTGGGTCATCTTTGATAGATTATTATTATTAGTAGTAGTAGTATTAGAGCTATTATTATTAAATTCATAAAGAACACAAGTGCGTGAGAGCGAGCGAGCGCACGCACACACGCACACACACGCACATTATTAAAAATATTAGCAACGCTCTTCTTGCTGAATAAGGCAAGCGAAAATTTGTGTATGCTATAACGAAAAAAATATATATTTAATTGGATTAGGCTAAATTAAATTGCCCTTGTTATAATAAGGTTAAGTACGTTTTCTAAGGTTCTTTATGTACAAAATGATTAATTTTTACATTAACATAAATGAAACGTATAAGAGAAAATTTTAGAAATGACTTAATTTTAAATGAGTTCGTGCTTATACAGGGGAGACCATGCCCAGCCCTTCTAGGGCGGGGTAGGTGCCAGAGCCGGAGCTTGCTACCATCTGCAGCTCACAAGACTGCCATTCCCATTAGCTTCCCTGGGGCGGAGAAGATGGCACACCAGAGAGGCCTAGGTTCTCCCTACGAGCCCCGTGAGGGCGGCGAATGGGGCTAGGCCTGGGGACAGTTGGTCCCAACGATGAGGAGGTACTTATACCTCCTCCCATGGCAGACGTTAGTCTCAGATACTCCCGAGAAAGAGAACCAAGGCCGGGCCACCACTTGGAAAAGTCCCGGGCCGGGAGAGTACCGGTGAATCAACAACAACAAACAACGTCGTTATTGACCAGTTTTACCTATTCGTCACGACTATATATATATATATATATATATATATATATATATATATATATATATATATATATATATATATATATATATATATATATATATATAATATTTACACAAATATTGGACACACACACTATCACAGGACATAGTATCGACAGGAAATTGAATTGTGGAAGTTAAATTTAGATTGGTCTTCGTCAAAACCAGGATTGAGTGCATTCCTTTAATATGATTTCGATGCCTATACCTGACAGATATTGCCTCTGCTAATTGATTTTAGCAATGTCTTTTATAAAATAATACTCACTGTTGTGAGTTTAATATGAATGATTTTAGTGGAATTTGTAACTTGTGGAACTTAAAAGAGTAAAATGAAAAGGAAAAAAGAGAATGTGTCGCACAAAAATTTTCCTCCAATGAAATAATTTATAACCCTTTCAATATTAATAATTATGTCCCTTTAAATTTCTATTAACAAGGAGAGTACCGTTTTATGGTTCCTTGTATAACATACTTTTACGTAGGATGAGAGCTCACTCTCAGGACTGGAGGAAGCAAGAGCTCACTCTCAGGACTGGAGGAAGCAAGAGCTCACTCTCAGGACTGGAGGAAGTAAGCATTTGCGAAGTGTCTGTCATGGGTCTTTCATTGCTAAAAAAAAATAAAAGCTGAGGTGGTAAGGTTTTCTTACTTGTTAGTGGGAAAAAAAATTGAAAACTTACACAAGGAACAACAAATTAAAACACTTCAAAGCAGTATGGTGTGTTTACAGATGACTCATTCGCACATCAGGAACTGGGAATAAACAAATATTGTTTGTACAAAGAAAATAACAAAAATTTATTGCGGGTGTCTTGCAGCTCCACCATTTACCTCATCAGCATCATAAAACAAAAGAAGGAATGTACATTTTGTCTAAACATATTGTACAGAACATCTTAAATATTAAACACAGAATACCACAACCTAAACCTTTAGCCTTACCTTTACCTGACCTGTCCCAGCAGGACCTAACTTGACCTGGCTTGTTCCAACAGGACCTGACCTGACCTGACCTGGCTTGTCCCAACAGGACCTGACCTGACAGCATCTCAAATCCCCAAAAATGCTTCATATACTCTGATTTATATTATCCATGTGGTACTAGATATCTCCACCAGTGAGTGTACTGTCATATTAATAAAAGGTCCTTTGGTGAAGGTTTTTACCACCGTCCGTTGGCCTACTACCATTCATAAGAATACTAACAATCTTTACAAGTGTCTACTTTTCTCTCAGGCAAGAGCTTTTACAAGCCAATAAAATGCAAAAGCGAAATGTTACCTATATTTTTTTCACACTGCTTTAAATTGTCTCAGCGCTTTCTTTCTGTGTTAGTAATACTGTATTTGTATATTTGAGAAATAAATCAGAAGTTCCTTAGTTTTCGAATTGTCACAGGAGTGTATTTTAATGTCAGATGTCAATATCAGAGCTTATGCAACGGTTTCTTATAAACAGCGTAAATACTACATATGAATAACTTAAAACTATGATCTTCTGATGTCATGGAATACACAGAATCACTTGCATTACTTGTTTCTGGCCTCATACCTACTCTTGAAACTGTGTGGTGAGTTTACCTCTACCATTTTCTCATATTGCTTATTTCACCTATTTACTACACTGAGACCAAAATGTATATCCTGACACCTCTGTGTCTAGCTTCTATTTATGACCTTCTCCCCCTCCCCGAAGTTTCTTATTTCCAAATGTCTCTTCCTATCTGCTCTATCAAATATCCTGTTTTTTGATATACTATCTTCCCTAGGCGTTCTCTTTTCTAAAGTTGTCAGGTTAAATTCCTTTAGTATCTCTTCGTGGTTCATTTCCCTCAACTCCAGGTGTGTGTGTGTGTGTGTGTGTGTGTGTGTGTGTTAGTTAGTTAGTTACCATTTTGTCCTAGGCACATGTCAATTAGACACTAGGCCTGTTGTATATATGTGTGTGTGTATGTGTATGTAAGGAAACACTTCGAAATGTTTCTGCCCCACCGGGAATTGAACCCGGCCCCTCCGTGCGTCAAGCAAGAGCTTTACCCACTAGGCCACCGGGGGCGTGTGTGTGTGTGTGTGTGTGTGTGTGTGTGTTTGTTTGTTTATGGTGTACGTGTGTGGGGGGGGGTGAGTTTATGTGCATCTTTAACATTGGAAACTAACTGTTTTTGTTGTGCTTACCTGTTACTGTACTCATATTCTCGTCTATTCATTAAAATAACTCAAATATTCCTGCTGACTCACCTAACTTGGTGTGAGGAGAAACGTTCACATGTCTTGTATTTATTAAAACGAATTTACGTAATTTTGTCCTTTACTGCTTTCCGCTCTATGCTTATATGTCAGTGCCACCACCGCTCCCTAACTCATGAGGTGATTCTCCAGCTGACGTGGAGGTATTTTTTTTATGTTTTTCTTTAACGTGGGGACCTTGCCTTGGGTCAGTCCTCAATTCACTCTCCACGTTCCCCAATGACCGTCAAAATATTTGTAAATGGTGTGTTGATGCCGACAAGCTGTAGAAATGGATACTTGTATACTATTCAGGACATTTATTAAAGGAAATGACACGAATTGCTTCAGTAGAAATGATAGACACTTTGGGCGAAATGTTTCTTTTAATATGTTTCTTGAATTATGCACGTGTCCTTGTCCACTGTCACAATAGCTACACTATTGGTAAAAGAAGCCTGCAAGCCATCATTTCTGTCACTGTTTGGTTGGTCATATACTATTGGGAAAAAATATCTAGAATTGTAGATTTGTGAACCTGGGATGATGAGAGTATTTTTTTTTTCAACAAGTCGGCCGTCTCCCACCGAGGCAGTGTGACCCAACAAGAAAGAAAATCCCCAAAAAGAAAATACTTTCATCATTCAACACTTTCACCTCACTCATACATAATCACTGTCTTTGCAGAGGCGCTCAGATACGACAGCTGATAATAAGTCCCTCCCAACTGTCACTATCCCAGACCCCTCCTTTAAAGTGCAGGCATTGTACTTTCCATTTCCAGGACTCAAGTCCAACTAAATCAATTAACTGGTTTCCCTGAATCCCTTCACAAAATGTTACCCTGCTCACACTCCAACAGCTCGTCATGTCCCAAAAACCATTCGTCTCCATTCACTCCTATCTAACACGCTCACACATGCTTGCTGGAAGTCCAAACCCCTCGCCCACAAAACCTCCTTTACCCCCTCCCTCCAACCTTTTCGACGACGACCCCTACCCCGCCTTCCTTCCCTTACAGATTTATACGCTCTCCAAATCATTCTACTTTGATCCATTCTCTCTAAATAACCAAACCACTTCAATAACTCCTCTTCAGCCCTCTGACAAATACTTTTAGTAACTTAACACCTCCTCCTAATTTCCACACTCCGAATTTTCTGCATAATATTTATACCACACATTGTCCTTAGACACGACATCTCCACTGCCTCCAGCCGCCTCCTCGCTGCAGCATTTGCAACCCATGCTTTACACCCAAATAAGAGTGTTGGTACCACTATACTTTCGTACATTCCTTTCTTTGCCTCCATGGATAACGTTTTTTGTCTCCACAGATACCTCAACGCACCACTCACCTTTTTTCCTTCATCAATTCTATGGTTAACATCATCCTTCATAAACACATCCGCTGACAAGTAAACTCCCAAATATCTGAACACATTCACTTCTTCCATAATCCCTCTCTCCAATGTGATATCCAATTTTTCTTTATTTAAATCGTTTGATACCCTCATCACCTTACTCTTATCTATGTTCACTTTCAACTTTCTACCATTACACACCCTCCCAAACTCGTCCACTAACCTTTGCAACTTTTCTTTAGAATCTCCCATAAGCACAGTATCATCAGCAAAAAGTAACTGTGTCAACTCCCATTTTGCCTTTGATTCCCCATAATTTAATCCCACCCCTCTCCCCAACACCCTATCATTTACTTCTTTTACAACCCCATCTATAAATATATTAAATAACCATGGTGACATTACACATTCCTGTTTAAGACCTACTTTTACCGGGAAGTAATCTCCCTCTCTCCTACACACTCTAACCTGAGCCTCACTATCCTCATAAAATCTCTTTACAGCATTCAGTAACTTACTACCTATTCCATACACTTGCAACATTTGCCACATTGTTCCCCTATCCACTCTATCATATGCCTTTTCTAAATCCATAAATGCATTGAAAACTTCCCTACCTTTATCTAAATACTGTTCATATATACGCTTTAATGTAAACACTTGATCTACACATCCCCTACCCACTCTAAAGCCTCCTTGCTCATCTGCAATCCTACTCTCTTTCTTACCTCTAATTATTTCAATAATAACCCTACCGTACACTTTATCTGGTATACTCAGTAAACTTATTCCCCTATAATTCTTACAATCTCTTTTATCCCCCTTCCCTTTATATAAAGGAACTATACATCCTCTCTGCCAATCCCTAGGTACCTTCCCCTCTTTCATACATTTATTAAACAAAAATACCAACCACTCCAGCACTATATCCCCCCCTGCTTTTAACATTTCTGTCATGATCCCGTCAGTTCCAGCTGCTTTACCCCCTTTCATTCTACATAATGCCTCACGCACCTCCCCCACACTCACATCCTGCTCTTCTTCACTCCTAAATGATGTTATACATCACTGGCAAGTGCATGAAATTACCGCCTCCCTTTTTTCATCGACATTTAAAAGTTCCTCAAAATATTCCCGCCACCTACCCAATACCTCCAGGTCCACATCTACTAACTCCCCTACTCTGTTTTTAACTGACAAATCCATTCGTTCCCTAGGCTTTCTTAACTTGTTTATCTCCAAAAAAAATTCTTTTTTTTCAGCAAAATTTCTTGACAGAGCTTCTCCCACTCTTTCATCTGCTCTCCTTTCGCACTCTCTCACCACTCTCTTCACCTTTCTTTTACTCTCCATATACTCTGCTTTTCTATTAACACTTCTGTTTTGTAAAAACCTCTCATAAGCTACCTTTTTCTCTTTTATCACACCCTTTACTTCTTCATTCCACCACTCACTCCTCTCTCCTCCTTAATATATTTGTAGAGCTCCCACTTCTCAAATCCAAAGCATATTTTCTCTCATTTTTCATGCTTGCAACTTCCTATTTCAGTGAGTAGACATCCTGTCTCCTTCCGATTACGTGTTTTCCATAAAGAGGTTATGATACAGCGTTCTTTTTCTTCGCCCCTTATCTCCAGTTCTGAAGTGGGCTCACTAGTTCAAATATTTTACCGAGTCCATAGCAGCAGCACTGATCTCTGCGTACCTCTCAGCTCGGACATACAACCCACTCTGAATGACGAGGAAATAGGAACAAGGGATCTGAGGAGCACTACTCTACTGTTATTTCAATATTTTGCATAGCTCTGCCGTCCTTTTCTCATTTCAGGCATTGTTCCACTCTCATTTGTGAAGACCTCGGGGAATCTTAAGTAGAAATATTTGCATATATTTTAAACTTTACCCATGAAAAGTTCTCCTCCTTTCTTCAGCTAAATCATCTCAGCATTTATCACAATTTTCTTACTGGTGTGGCTGTGATCAATCTTGAACTCATATTTAGCTTTAGCTTTTGACTGTTATGATGTTTATGAAAAACTGGCAAGTATATTTAACAGGCAATTGAATATCAGAAAAAACAGCTTACGCTTTATTCTTATACAACTCAAATTTCATATTAAAATATTTAAATCTGATAAAACCTTCAATCCACACATACATTCCTCTACACACACTATAATACTCTAAACTGTACTTTAAACCCTGACCAATGGTCGTTCCTGGAATGACGTAATAGGGGCTATGATTACAATACACTAAATACTCTCAGTGGCCACTTTATTAGGTACACCTGAACTCCTGCTCGTTAATGCAAGTATCAAGTCAGCCAATCACGAGGCAGCACCTCAGTCCTTTAAAGCAAGGGGCCCTCGCATGAAACTATGAATTCACTTTTATGTAGGTTCCACACTGAATGGTATCAACAAAAATATTCTCCACTCATCACACATTTGACCATCAAATGTGGCCTGCTTTTGTAAGAAGGTTGAGGACTACTGCCTTAAAGCATGCAGACATGGCCAAGAGGTTCAGTTGTTGTCCAGACCAAACATCAGGATGAGGAATATGATCTAAGTGACTTTGACCGTAGAATGATTGTTTGTGCTAGGCTGGGTGATTTGAGTTTCTTCGAAACTGAATCTCCTGGGACTTTCGCGTATAACAGTCTATTGAGTTTACAGATAATAGTGCGAAAAACGCAAAACATCGTGTGAGCGGCAGTTCAGCAACAGTGTGTTTTCTTCTTTGTCGGGTCACTTTACCTCAGTGTTAAAAAAATACGAAATATACTTACCGTTTCTTTCAGAAATAAGTAACAAACGAACTTAAAACATCAAAGTTTTCAATTTATTTTATTTTCTTCCACTGGCAATACATATTTACCAAAACTTTAGTTTATTACATGATGATGTAACCATTTAAAGCTAGTCTACCTTAACCTAACCTAAACTAGCATAACCTAACTGAATCTAAATTTCATTTTCAGAGAAATAAGAATAAAATACATAAACAAATCAATTGTCCAAGTATGATAGTGCAAATATGGATGTTGCACATGTCTGGAAACACATCATATATGCTACTTTTTAACCTATCAATTCGTATATGAATGTTGAAATTCCTACTTATATGATTAACTCTCAAATTTTCGAATCTGAGGGTGGGTTAAGTCAGTACACCTCACATACAACTGTAATATTACAATAGTAGATGATGTGGTAATATCGATGAAGTTAAGATGGCGAATACTCAAAAAATAGAAATTTAGATATCTTATTCAGACAACTTTTCACCTGTTTAACAGGCCTTTTCTAGGCAGTGTCTATTTCATCTTCATCCGGGGATGTCAGCAAGTGTTGGCAAATTTAGGGTGGGCAAGGAGGGTATCTTGAAGCACCTCATAGTGGATGCGGTATTTGCACAGGACAAAGTACCTCTTTCATTCGGGCCTGAAGTAACTGATAAGGATGGTCATGAAGTGGGAGGCTAGGGGAGGTGTATTGGGCGTGTGAGGATTTTTTGAGAGGGTGAGGGGAGTGAGTGTAGGGTCGAGAAATGAGAGGAGAGAAATCGGTGGGAGACAAAACGTACCATCATGCCTGTGTTTCGGATTCTTCAAGACTACGGTGCTCATCACCTGCTCCTAAGCAGAGGGATTGATTACCTCGTCTTTCACTGTCTTTTGTATATATATTTCTACTGTCTTCCGATTATGTCAGTGCATTGTAGTGGTAAATCCACTGGATGGTGGCGAAACATGTATAAGTATAGATACCCAGATGTTGCACGTGTGTCTAACTCTTCATGTTGCACGTGTGTCTAACTCTTCATGTTGCACGTGTGTCTAACTCTTCATGTTGCCATCAAGTATAGGGGGGGGGGGGAAAGAAAAAAATCTGTAAATTCGCAGTAACATCCTAAGCTAAAAATAACCTATAAAGCTCCACTTAAAGCGAAACATCACCTGTAGATCAAACTTTGCTGTCTTTTTTTGTTACCACTGGAGAGGGATTAGTGAGAAAGGGAAGACAAACTCGAGAGATAGGGAAACAAGAGTAGGGAAGTGAGAGAGAGTCGGGCCACTACTGCTCTGCAAGGCAGGATTTCCTGCACCTGTTCTCACCCTTCATTTGCCCCTTGGTGATAGACTTTGTTTACCTAGAGGGAGGAACTGCCGCCGACTCTCCCTTTCTTGCTTGGGAAACAGTCGCTCGTGTTTCAGCAAGGTATTATTACGAGTGGAACACTGCCAGGTGTTACTAGTGGAACAATGCCACGTGTTAATTGTGGAACACTGCCAGGTGTTACTAGTGAAAGAACACTGCCAGTTGTTACTAATGGAACTGAGTCAGGTGTTCCTGGTGAAACAGTCTATTTCTGGAGCTATGTCAATTGTTTATCAATCTACCCAGCTGCTCCATCAGCCTAACCACTCCTTCATCAACCTACCCACCCTTCATCAAAGTACACATCAACTCCATCAACCTACCACCGCTCCATCAACCAGCCCGTCCCCCTTCCATCAAAACAACCCTACCCCCTTCATCAATCACCCCTCTCCTCCATGAACTTTCCCACCTACGTTAACCTACCCCCCACCTTTCCATCAACCTTCCCACCTCCTCCATTATTCTTTCTACCCCCTCTATCAATCTACGAACCCCTTCATCAACCAACCCACCCAACCCTCCATCAACCATCCCAGCCAGTCCAACCTGCTCACCTACCCGCCTCCTCCCCTAACCTATTGTGCACCATATAACAACTTTCATAACCCCACATTTTATCCCATTCTTGCTGTCGTTCCAAAATTCATTTTTCATTTCCACACGTCCCAAAATTTTAAAGAATTTGTGAAAAAAAAAATGTTAGTGGTAGTTCAGTGGAAGGAATTCATTGTTTACATTTATCCACCATCGTATATTATCGACGAATGAAAAAAATGCCTTGCTGATGACACTAATGCAATAAATAAAAAGGGCTTGATTGGGTTTGTTTTGTTCGCCTTTTAACGCTGTCGACCACATGAGGGTCACTGAAGCTGTGTGTCGAAGATACACCTTGCCTAAAATAAGCTTCTATTGGGACAACGTTTTGTTTTGTTTAAAGCTGATCTGATAAAGCTTTACACAGAGAGAAACCTTGCTCAAACAACACCTTGTGTTCTGCAGCGTCTGCCTTTTCTTCACTAATGTTCGCAGTGAAATATTCGGATTTACAATGTTGCTTATCACCTGTTAACTACCAGATCCTTCTGTAAAAAGAAGAAAATTAATTGAAGTCACTTTTTGTAACACAACGTTTCGTCCATTTGTGGGCGAAATGTTATACCAATAAAAGCCTCACAAATTAAAGCTTTACGTCTTATTTTAAGTACACAAGGATATTTTAATTTCTACAATAAAATTTTAAATAATCTCTTGGTATATATACGCTGAGATACGCACCTCACAGCATGTACGTATTCACGTTAAGTGCAGGCCACACATCACCTTTAAGTCCAATAACCCGGTTAAACGCTTAAAAGAATAGCCGTCATTAATTTCTCCCGCAACCCTGTGATGCAGGTATCAGCTCAACACAATGATGAATACCCTCGAGAAACATGTCAGCAACACTCGGAAAGAATACCCTCGGGAAACATGTCAGCAACACTCGGAAAGAATACCCTCGGGAAACATGTCAGCAACACTCGGAAAGAATACCCTCGAGAAACATGTCAGCAACACTCGGAAAGAATACCCTCGGGAGCCTCTATGACCTGCCTATTGTCAGAGACTTTTACGGAACTCGAAAATTCAGTAATAT
Organism: Cherax destructor; assembly: GCA_009830355.1. Classification (NCBI taxonomy): domain Eukaryota; kingdom Metazoa; phylum Arthropoda; class Malacostraca; order Decapoda; family Parastacidae; genus Cherax; species Cherax destructor. The sequence continues at coordinate 4,190 of WNWK01020628.1, read as the reverse complement.
TGCCTGAATTCTGTACATGTCTTTCACTCCAGTTAAATAGTTTCCAATACGCCTGTGTATATCTATTCCTTCAATAGTTGCAATTATCAGTCATTTTTATAAGACGCCTGACTTTTTGAATCGTTTTAAAAGGGGCCATCTCTGTCTCTCACTTTTATTGACTCCTTATTAAATAATATAATTTCAATTCGTTTGTGAAGTCCGGCAGCCACCTTATATATTTATTGGTTTACCTGGAGTGCTTGCTGGTCAAAATTTTTAAAGGTATAGTTTTCTAAGGGAGGTCCCGATACTGCATCTGAAAATTGCCACAATAGTCAGCACTGAGCATTTTGCTGAATTTGTAGAAATCCATAATGGCTGCCACGAAGAGAGGCATAAATCATGTCTGAACTTAACCTCGCTTCTAACAGAAATTTTTTGATGGTTTATAAGTCTAAATGTATGCTTGTTCCTTGCAGGGAATTCACTTTTGCTATTGCAAATTTACAAGGAAGATTTTTACCTTACGTTTAGCAACACAGCATCGCATTCATGACAGTAAAGTTCTTGTATTTGCGGTGCCTATGCATTCAAGATGACTTTCATGTAAAAAAAACTTCTGCAACATAATTCTGCCAATTTATAATAAACTTACATTATCTTTTTTTTTAATCTAGTGGAAATATAAGTGGAAATATACATCGTAAAAAATTTCCAGATTCCAGGCTTTAAGAGAATCTTATTTCATTTAAGATTGTCAAGTTCGTTATCGCGTAAATAAACAAATGGAAATAAGGATTATATGTTACAAACAATAAGTCACCGATTGTAATAAGGATAACATACCAAACCCTGGTTATTTGAATATCAGAAATTATGAAGCCGAATGCGGTCAAATAGACTCTTGGTAAAGGAATAGTTACGTCTTCAGTAACTTTTCAGTGACAATAGTTTGTTCATGAAAGACAAGTAATAAAACAACAGCTTCACTTCATTCGAGTCCATACCTTTCGAGTTTGGCAAAATGCATGAGATAACCTTCAGCGGTGCTGGCGGGAACACAGGACAAGAAATAAAGACAGGCAGAAGGTAATTTTCCGGCCAAGGTTCATAACGTCTACAGTTTGATGGATGTTTCTTATCTGTAGTTATTACCATCGATCTCAGGTCGACTTTAATGACAGAACTGACAGTGATCGTCATCACCGCCTTTCCACATACAGCTGATAATGGAGTAGCAGAACTTACCACAAAAATTATTAAAGAAATCACCATCGCCCCATATCCGCTAAGAACGGAGTTACGGCATAGGTTTACAGTACATGTGGAGACTGTTAGCTATGTGGTCGCGTGTACACACAAGGAACATCGAGGGATTTCAATACCAGACTACAAGAACACAGATGCGCCTGTAGGATGGACGACAAACTGAATGCCTGTGTTGTACACAGCAACACACATGCGCATTTCATTAACCTGAAGTAAGTGCATCTCTTGTAACAGGTAAGCAAAAGAGAGGCAGTTAAGTCTTCAGTAAACGGCTATACACATCACTTTCACTCTCACACGGACCAGAAGCAAATTCATTTTAGCTTAACCCGTCGCTAAAACGTTTCTGTAACATCACATAAAATACAGCTTATTTAGACATGACCTCATGAACCAGAACATGTTCCTCATAAGATGACCTCCATCGCCATGGACCTTAAAGAGGCTAACTCGTTAGATCCGAGCCAATGATATAACTTTACTGCAGACACTTAATTGGACTACAATGTTACTGTAATTATTATAGCTCTATTTCCGCCACTAGCTCATGTCAAGGAAAAAATTTAAATGAACGTTTTGTTTAATGTGATTTTTAGTTACAATCTTGTATTACCACTATTCCCGGGTACACTGACCATCTGGCGTTGTGGGACAGGACTAAATCTATCACTAGGATTGTCACAGATCAAAGTCACAGATCGTGGCGCTGGCTAACATTCCTTATAAGAATAGAATCATATTGGAAAATACGAAGCAATAATAGAGGTTTTAATTTATTGGAAGCGTTCAACGTGTCCGCTCATACTCGAATGCAGACAAGATATCCAGTCAACAAGTACACTGTGAATGGTATTGCAAGTGATGGTGCCACATGCATCGATGATGCCCTTCCGCAAATTTGCAGCAATCTGAATTTTCTCGGCGAAGACCAACGCTTTCAAATGACCCTAAAGATAAAAATCCAAAGGAGTAAGATCGCTGCTTCTCTCCTACCACTCCACAGGCCCTCGACGCCTGGTCCATTAGATTAGGTTAAATAAGGTTTGTCAGGAAACAGGCCAAGTGTTTCCTGACACGGATCTTAGTCAGACGATGACCTTCCGCTGGCTTACCGGTCCACCGCTTTAAAAATTATGCTTATTAGTTTTCTTTGTCCTATCCATTAACCTTATAGTTCCGGACTTACGGGACACCCCGTGCATAATGAAAACAATGATTTACGCAAAGAAAAACGCACAATACCGTGACTGGAACAATACTCGAATAGCCCGATTATGACGACGTTTGGTCTGACTTGGACCTTTTACAAGTCACACTAAAACACGAAGGTGAGAGAGCCAGTATATATAGAAGAGGAGGACAGGGACGAGACAAAGAGAGGAAGAAAAAAGTAAGTGGAGAAATAGTGGTTGAAGTAGTCGTGGTAGTAGTAAGTAGGGGGGAATAGTGGCAGTGGCACAAGAGACAAAGGGGAGTGAAGCGAGGCAGTAGTAGTAGTAGTAGTATTAGTAGTAGTAGTAATAATAGTAATAATAGTAGTAGTAATAGTAGAAGTAGTAGTAGTAATAATAGTAGTAATAATGGAGTAGTGGTAGTAGTAGAAGTGGCATAATTCTAAGGACAAGAAAAAGGAGGTTAGATACAATGCCTCGCATCGAGTCCTTCATCAAGAGTATACTAAAAGATAACCCGAGAAACCTAGCGGGTAGAAGGTTCTCCATCATCCATCGTATATAAGGACACTGATAAGTCTTCAAGATGGAATTTGTGAGGTTCCTGCAGACTCTTCCAGACCAGCCGTCCTGTGTTGCCTACGACGCACGAGTACCAAAATCATCACTCTGAGAAAGCCTGGTGCAGACTGAAGCTCAGCAGCTCTGATTCCTTGAACCTTCACCAGGCACTTACAAAGCTCACCATTGTTTCTCTCTGCATACACGCCAGAACATAGGCTGGAGATGACTTTTTTCAACCCCACGGCTATCTTATTTATGCAGACTCTCAGTCTCTGTCTGTCTCTTTGTCTGTGTCTGTCTGTCTGTCTGTCTGTCTGTCTGTCTGCTCTCTCTCTCTCTCTCTCTCTCTCTCTCTCTCTCTCTCTCTCTCTCTCGTGTGATTTATGGAGAGAAAGCGGAGAATAACACTCATCAAGAAGACCCGAGAGAGGACTAAGGATTTTATTAAAACCAGACCGAGTAGATGAAATGTGATTTTTTCCACCTTTTAAATTATACAATTACCTCCTCCAACATCGACATTTCCGAACAGATATTTACAAACCATTCAAATACGAGGCAATAAAACGACTGTACGAACACTTGATTTTGTTTTTGTCACCAAGCATCTTTCTCGTTTGCCAGTGTTTCACAGGAATTTCCTACCCGCAGTTTAAAGTCACACACTGAAGCCTCGACAAGAGAGAAAAATATCTGAAAGCAATATTTCGAAGTCCCTGAGCTGGTTAATGGACTGAGAAGACTAAACACGTCTCAAGCCAGGCTCTTATTGGAGTTGCTCTGCAGTTTACTTTCTAAAGATACAACATTACGAAATAATTTGGCCTTTTAGATCCGGCGTACACAGCAAACTGCGTGGAGCGTTTCATTATTTGTATCATTAGGAACTTTTCCGTGTGAACTGCTGTTTTTTTCAGGTTTGACTGTTTTACTAGACAGTGTGTGTGTGTGTAGTGGTGTGTGTGTGTGTGTGTGTGTGTGTGTGAGGAAAGTGTGTGTACACTATACAACGGAAAGTGTGCATCTGAACTGCTAGCGAAAGAGTAACAGGAAAGAAGAAAAGTCTGATTGTAGAGAAACAAGAGAGAGGAGGGGAGGGAAGGGGCTGTGTGGCACAAGTGCTTGCACTGAAGCATGTAAGTGAGCAGGAGTTGTCTGCTGCATTCATAGGTTTGGAAATAGCACAGAGTGGATAGGGGAGTG